>JAUUDW010175143.1:6877-21956 GCA_032361385.1 Panulirus guttatus | reverse complement strand
GTGTATGTGTGTGTGTGTGTGTGTGTGTGTGTGTGTGTGTGTGTGTGTGTGTTGTGTGTGTGTGTTTTAACACCCTCTCCATTCAAATGACTTGACAACAGCTCTAACTGTGTATGTGGGCTTTGTCCTGCAGATCCTCTGAGAAAAATTTTTTGAAAGTAGTCATGCTTTTCCCACTGGGGTTGAACTCCTTGAAAAGGACCAGAACACACTCTAATGAGCTTTCTTTAAAAGAAGAAAAAATTCACCCTATAACAAATGATCAGGAAATTCAGGGAAAGCTTTGGTTTATAGCATTCCCGCCTCTGCCATAGCACAGGGTCAAATCTACAGGATTCATTAAAGCAAACTGAGATGACAGTGAACCTACTAGTTGATCATCTCTAAGTTCCACAGTGAATTCAGCTGGATTAGTACAATATGAAAGTAATATGACGGGCTGAGTTTTTGAGAAGTCACAAACCATGGTGGCATGTGACTGACTGGTTGCCATTCTAAAAGATTTCAACACACATCAGCAACACTGCATATGAAATGAATCACTTTCATAAACCTCTGTTTGGAAAACAACAACCTGGAAAATCCAACGGGCACTGATAATTCTTACTACTTCTTCAAGAAAAATCCTTCTGAAAATAATGGTAAACAAAATGCCTCTCAATACTGTAACTCACCATTCAACTGGTTATGACTGTATAAGCCTTTTCTTGTGAAACAATCATGCTGTAAAATGACTTCAAGTGAGGGGAATTAGCTTAAGTGTTTATTTCTTTTACTTTCCTAATTATTTACTTTTTTGTAGGCAGTGACTTGCTGAATTTAATAACAAGGTTATTTGAAGTATTGATACTATGCCTGGATAGTATGGTTTCCTGTCTCTCCGACTGGGATGGACAACAAAGTGTCAAGTGCACAAAAGTGCCAAAAGCACAAAATTAATCATACAAAGACATGCACAACAGATGCATCATTTTTGTGCTGTCCATGAAATATTCTTATGTGGCAAAATCTTTACTAACGTTCATTAGAATACCAGAGGGATCAACTACATAGTGTCTGTAAATCATTGATTCGCATCCTCAACTTTTGCATGATGTGCTGAAGTCAAACATGGATTTCAACACTTACAGAGGTACTTCTTACTTTTTCATTCTTTACAGTAAGCTCATACATCAATACCACTGTCTCAATTTTCACAGCACCTTCATACAAAAAGTCTAACCCCTAATCGTTCTTCAAAAATCTGAAATGACCTTATCCCTAATCAGTTCTCTCACAATATATCTATCATTTTTGTAGTCTACCTCTCTTCACTGTATCTTTGACTATACTACTGTATTCTATGAATGAACTATCATCAACCATATGTTCTATACAGCCATGTTACCCTAAAAGATTCATCCACAGGACTTTCTATTAATGACCACATTACATATCCCTTTTCACACATTCAGTCTTTATACAATCCAATATCAACTATACTATGCAAGTTATCCCTCTCTACAAACCTTGTTCTTCACTTATCTTGACCCATGAAAAACTGGGTTTCATGCCTATACATCTTCATGAAAGCTTCTTGCGCAAACTATACTTCCATTCTTCCCCAATCACCATAAACAGAAAAGGTTAACCTTAGAGCAAGATGTAATGCCTTCTAACTTCGACAAAAGGAAATGAACTGATGCCTAAGCAGGAAAACTCAAGGAATAGCTCTCAGAACACTTCCAAAGTTTCCTTCTTTGCATAACTACTTCCAGTTCTTACAATAACATCCTCAACAAACCTCAACTACAATTTATAGTGCTTTATTACACGAAGTGATAGTACACTGTAATCTATCCCTTTCAAAATCTAGCATCTTACCTTTATCTGTATTCAGTTGCAGCATCCTCCTCCAACACAGATCAATAAAAAAGCCCAACAACTTATTAAGTTCTTTCTCCGATTTTGTAAACAACACAGCATCATTTGCACACAACAATTGTGGCATCTTCCAGACTGTTTCTCCAAAATTAAATGTTGCACCACAATTGCCTATTCACATTCTCATGTAATGTCATAAATCCATAAACATATCATCCCAAGATATCTCTTGTGGGGTTCCAGACTTGTTTTCTATAATTCCTGGCAAACAAGCATAAAAGGCATCATTTCACTTGACAAATGGCATTAAAAGCACATATTTACACGTAGACAACAGTATAGAGCAAGTGTCTCTCACAAGAGGTGCAATCATCTGCCTTGTTTTTGCTCAGTCTTGCACTATTTCATCATCCCCATTTAGCAGAGCAATGATGAATTTGACAGGGTTGAATACATAAACACAAAGTGAAGATAATACCTCGTCTAATGAGAAGAAGAGGTCTATCTCGGAGAGTCAAGTTGATGATATCAAAGCAAAGCATCTCTTATGGAAGGTGCAAGCTTCTGATTTACTTCTGTCTTTCCACTATTTTCTCACTCTCCATATGTTGAGCAATGATGAATATGACACTGATGACTACACATACACACAAAGATAATACGTCATGATTCTTAAAGCTCCAACTCTAACAGCCCAGATGATACTAGGGGTAGACGACAGTAAAGTTATATTTACTTCTTATTGTACCTGCCTAAACATTTGGTTTAGCTGGTAATAACATTCTCAGTTATGCGAATTATGTACCTCAGAATATGTAGCAGTATTTCTAAAGTTTCCTTGATACGGTAACGAAATTGTTGACATGATAGTCGATGGGACAAGCAAGTACATAAAGCAATGGCTGAAAGCAGCATCATAGGATAAAGAAAGTAAAAAATGGTACCCTATCAAAAGTAATGAAATAAGAGGATTATCTTTATATTCAACAAGCTATCATTTTTCTTTTGGCTTCCAATGTCTTATACAATCTACAGTTCATAAAGTTACACTCTCATTTTTTACAATTATTTCTGTGTTTGTTGAAATGACTTGGACTCCCAGCAAAAGTGTATTTCATGTAATATTTTCCAAAATATACAGTTCATAGAAAATATTTTGTGTGTTGCTTTTTCAATCTGTATACATTTCAAAACTGCTGGAAATCAAATATTTTTTTTTAAATAAAATTTGAAAAAAAAAAAAAATGGGTAAGGAAGGAGTTGAAAGACTAAGCTGACATTACACAACTTTGATGCACTTCTACATTTGTCACAAACAACTCACAACTTACATTCATATAACCTATACTTCCTTTTTAAAACCTTCTACAATCATTCTTAAGTCTTCCCTGCACATCAACAAGAATAAGATATTCCCAGCAAGAATTCCTGCTAACTTTATTACTGTGTTCTCTAAATCCAAAAATGATACATAATTTTTTTTTCTCTTGAACTTTTTCTGCAACTTCTCCAAATATAAAATTCTGGTCTACACACACTCTTTGTTTCTTAAACTCACCCAATTCTTCACAAACAACAGTTCAATAATCCTTCAACACAATAAATCACTATCCTACCATACATCTTGCCAACTATGTTGAGGAGCTTAATCCTTCTATAATTCTTGTAAAACAAATCACAGTCTTCATTCTGTCATCAGAAGCCTAACCTCTTTTCCATGATTCTATACACACTTTACAGATCCACTCCATGGCAGTTTCTCCTTCATTCTTCCCCATCTTATTCACCATTCAATCAATACCAGCTTTTCTGTTCTATAACAAATTCACTGCTCTTCCTTCTAACTACTTTATAATGTCTTACCCTCTCATACCCATATAACCATCTACCTATCTATCTATCTATCTCTCTGACCTCTTTCTCCTTAACTCTATTCCCAATGTAACAATGACACATCTCTTTCAACATTTCAGTTCTTGAAAATACTCTCCAGTTTCCCACAAAATTCATCCTTAGTTATTAAAACTTTGTTAGAAGTTCACTTATGTCCTAAGTTATTACAGAATTAGATTACTTACCCATATGTGCACTTCCACTCATAATCCGCTTCTGCATCGCTGGTGGCTGATAGGGATGCATTCCTCCTCTAATAACTGGAGTGTTAGCATGATTTGCTTGAGGAGCATGTCCAGCACGGATTGGTTTGGCTGTAAATAGTAAAATAAAAATCAATGAAATTAGAAAGCAATCATAAAAGGCCTCAAAACACCGACTGGTACCAGATTCGAACAAGAATCCTTGGGCATCCACAACAAACAATTTATCTGCTTCACTCTGAACTTTGCCTCTCCTGCCTGGTCTTCTACCTTAATAGCAAATATAACAAAACTCCAATTCAGACAACAGATGGCACAGCGCAATTATTGGCTACTTAGCAATCACAAACAATCAACACTTCCATAATGAAACAAAGATCCTTCCAATACAATCACACTTCAACATATTTGGCACCCAATTCTTTGCAACAGAACTAAACCCTTTCCACCCAAACCACTCCATAACTAACAACCAAACTCTAAATAGAAACAAAAAGCCTACCCCTTACCTCACACTTCAACAACCTTAACACAAAGATCCCCTCGTCCTCTTGCAAAACGTAATGCTAAAAAAACACACACAGCAGTCCCTTGCCTACCATGGTATCATCATTTACGATTCTGAGTATTCATGCTCACGATATTGGATATTTTATCAAATGGGACATGCAGTTCTGATTATATGCAGCATTTTTTTCACCCATCGGGCAAGTATTTTTGGGTCTTTTTAAAATTTTGTAGTCAAGCAGCCATGTATCTGATAATAAACACAGGTACAGACATCTAAGCCTCCTGAACACCTGTCTTTATCCTATTCAAAATATCATATGTTCGTAATATAACCAAGGGAATGAAGACAGAACTATCACTGAACAGGACAGGTCAGAACAGGCTATTCTAGATGTTCTAGAGGTTGTTGAATGAGAGGATATCCCCAAAACAGGTACTTTTTTTTTAAGTGGGCAAGGAGGTGCAATTTTTGGAACTAGGCACCATGAGGCCCCAGATTTTGGGTATAGGTACATCAGAATCTGGGCTAGGTTTAAATCTACTGCACAATGGCTTTGAAACCATTTTCTGGTCACTTGAGGCCACAAGATGCCATCTCAGTTATAGATTACAGTTCATTACAGCCATTCAGATTAGGCAACATAGTAACTTCAGTGAACGTTGAATTGACATTAATGATACATTTGTTAATATATGAGCTGCATTGAACTAACTGTAATCTAAAAGACTTCTGATGATAGCCTTTGGTGGCTTCAAATCAATCTTTAAGGCCAACATGTGGTAACTTAAAATGTTACCCGGATTCTGGGGCCTCAGGGTGCCACAGTTGGTTTTGACATAGTAACAACCAAATGGACAAACGCTTGAAAATACTAGTCAGCATGGGCCTACCCAAGTCAGATCCTCATAGGTTTGAATCCTGGGCATGGCAGTTGGCTCATAATCATTCTAGCTGTTAATCCTCCTCTCAGGGTTGATCGATAATTAATTGGGCACCTGGCTTAGGCTGGGTTGAGTGTGTATGTGTGCATAAACACATGGGAGTAAAGACATGGTACATATTTACAAAGTTAAGAGACGGGATAACATGGGTGTACACACAGCCATTGTTAAGCTCAAATACAAACTATTGGTTAAAGAACAACTATTCAAGCTTAGAGACTCAGAGGAAAGAACTCTTAACGAAATGAAGCCAAACTCTTGAAGACAAGTAAATATGCTAAGAGTTAAATGACAAATTTAAAAGTATTTTGACAGTGGAGGATAATATTACATCAGTGTTAGAAAGGTGGAGGGAGTTTTGGAATGAAATAATCAAGATATAGAATCAACTTGAGCCATATAAGGCTGATGTATGTGCTGAAGGAGTGCATGAAGGCACTTGTTAGACCTGTTAAAATATTGTTCATTAGGATACTAGAGAAAGGGATAGTTTCAAAGATGTGGAAGAGGGCAAATGTCTTTGATATATTTAAGAAAGGAAACTGAGAAATTGTGCTAAACTACAAGCTTGTCTGGTTGACTACTGTGGTATGTAAAACACTGCAGAAGATGATCAGAAAACAAATGAATGACTACCTACAAAGGAAAAACTTACTAAATGGGAGACAACAAGGTTCCAGAGGAAAGAGGTTATGTTTTACAACCTTTTAAGACTTCTGTGATGGTGAGCTCAGTCTTAGACAAAAGAGATGTATAGGTAAACTGTGTTTCTAGAATACCAGAAAGCTTTTGACATGATTACCCTTTAAATTTTGATTAAGAAACTTGATCTTGAGGTATGAATAAGGGGCAGCTCCCATAGTGGATTAATGATAACATATGTAAAAGGGAACAAAAAACACACATTCTCAAAATGAGCTGAGGTTGAAAGTGGAGTGCCATAGGTCTTGGTCATGGGCCCACTGCTATTCTTGATATAAGTGAGTGACTTGCATGAGGGACTAGACTTATAGCTGAACTTGTTTGCAGATGATACCAAAGTCATGAGAGAATTAAGAAGTAAAGTGTTTGCATCTTTTTACAAGGGTACTGGGACAAACTGCATAGTTGGTCTGATAAATGAATGATGAATTCAATCCAAGGAAGTGCAAGGTAATGAGGATAGGATTCGAGAAAAGAAGACCTGTTTGAATACTATTTAGTGGAAAATGAGGAATAGATGCGTGAAAGAGATCTAGGAATTGACATTGTACCTGATCTGTTGTTAGAGCTGTACATCTGACGAATAGAGACAGAAGTAAACTGTTTGCTGGCAAATACTGAAATTGCATTTAAGTATATGGATAAGAAAATGTTTGATAAGTTTTTCACTACACATATTAGACCAAAGCTGATTTATACCTCTTAGGCCTGGCCACTTAAGAGGGCTTAGTTACAATTAAAGGTTGTGGGCTACATAGCTGTCCGCCTTGGAGGACAGAAGAAAGAGGGGTGACCTGGTAACAGCCTTTAAGTTCCTAAATCAGCTAGATGATGCAGATATTAAACATTTCTTCATAAGATGCAGTACCAGAGGTACTAGAAGCCGTGATTGGAAGGTGAGGAAGGGGCTAGTAAAGAAGGATGCAGGGAAGTAAGGGTAGTGGATGTCTGGAATGGTCTAAGCAAGAAGACTGTGAATGCCAGCAGCTTACAGAGATTGAAAAAGTCTTCCTGATGGTGTGGAAATTATGAGACTGGACTTCATGGGTGTAAAACTCTCTCCCAAAACTGTACAGTCAGGTAATTATACACACATACACCTTACTCAGGTGATAAACAAATGTACATATATTTTTATACCCATACATGCATACCATGATACTTGTGTGAATACTAGTGATAAATAACAGACATTACTTCTTCCTTTTAGGAAATTCTTTAATTGGAATAAGCTGATGTGAATAAGAGTTTTGTTAATTTTTCTGTTAAAGTTGGGTCATCCTGTACCAATTCAGTAAATTTTCTAAGATTGAACTCTTGAGTTGGGGACTAACATTTTCATTTGTCCTTAATAGTATATTCAAAGAAAGATTGAAAAAAGACTTGGGATTCTAAGGAGAAAATAAGAAATGATTCACTTTGGATATTGTAAATTTTAAGTAACATTACATATATGAACTTTTTTGTATTATTATGTTGCAAGAGCATTAGACACAGTATATTCCCATGGATTAAGTGATTGAAATTCACCTGAATTTAGTGAAGAAGTCAAGTTTATCGCCGCCATCAACCAACAGATGGATCTCTTTGGAGGATCACTTATCTCAAAAAGCCGTGGAGGCTACAACCGATGGTCCCCTGAGGAGCGGCTGCAAATTGCCAAGGCTTGTATGAAGCTGGGTCCTTCTAGAGCTGCAAGGGAGCTGTCACAGAAGTTAAACAGGAAGTTAAGCGAGTCAACGGTGAGAAACATACTTAAACAGTACCGTAGTATGATGAAGAGAGGGCAGCTAAAAGACAACTCCTCAGGCCTTCCTACAGCTCGCACTGGCCGTCCCCGTCTGCATCAAGATTTAGAAGAGAGTAAATTTACCTAGGTACAGTTTAACTTAATATTCTTGAGTTTTTATCTCAGATTCAGAAACCTTTTTGTTTTAGTGGATATGAAAACTGTGTTGGATTTGCTTTTGACTAATTTTTTTAAATGCAGACTTACACCTATTCTCATGGCAGAGTTTCTGTGCCTATGTTTCCAATATTTCTCTTATCATGGGAATCCTATAGATTTATTTTTGAAAAGAGAAAAGTCCTCTATATTCACAATAAATATTACTTTTTTTAGTTAGTCACTTTGTCACTGTCATTATGCAGAAGCTTTTTTCCATGCCATATCGCTAGAGAGACCGTCACCCACTTTTCAAGCACATTATGTCCAGTCATGTCTTTGGTGTTTAAAATCATATGTAAAGTGAATTTCCAGTAGTACTTTGCCTTCAGTGCTTCGTTTCATGTCAAACACATAATTAGCGTTTCATCATATCTTGAGTGTAGCCTAAGTTCTCATGATGTTCAAAGCATGTGTAGCGTTTCTTGTCATGTGCACATCATTTTGTTATGTCTTGAATGCACTGTCAGTGTTTTTCTTTGCTGTGAGTGCATTGTGAGTTTTTCTGAAGTTTCTTGTGCTTTGCATTTCATTTTATAATGAGTTTAAAATTCATTATATCATAAGTGTATTGTAAGTGGGTCTTATCTTGTCATGAGTCTTTCTTTGTCTTGAGTCTTCATATCTCTTTGTGCATTGAATGTAATGCCAAGTAGTTAAGCAAGGAGAGCAATGAAGTAAACTTGAGCAAGAACGTGTGTAGAATATGGATGATGCAAAAATCAGGGGATAAGTTGAGGGAATACATAGTTGACTAGGGGCCAGAGATTATTAGAGAGAGAGAGAGAGAGAAAATGAAAATATACAATTTAAAGAAACAGAATAGAAACAGAGGAAGGAAGGAAGGGCTGGGAACTAGGGGTGATGTGGCAGGGTGTGCAGAATTGAAGAAGTAGGGGAGAACTCTTGTTCTCCCCTACTTCCTCAATTCTGGGATAGAAGCAGGCACCTTAGGCTCCAAGCTCCTTAGACATAAGGCTGGGTGGGCATCTTAGGCAAAAGAGCAGGCTCCTGAGGTACGGGGTTGGGCATCTGAGGCACAGGGTTGGGCATATGAAGCATGGATGGGTACCTAAGGCATGGGAGGCAAGGCAAATGGAGCACTAGAGGCACATGGACTGGCAACTGAAGCAAAAAGGTCGGCATCAAGGGCATGAAAATATATAAATACCCTCCTGTTCTCCTAATATGATAAGTATATTGTACAAGGAATGAAGAGCCCTGGCAGATCAAACCATGTAATGTGGAATGCAAAACACACAACAGTATCATATGTATACAACCATATATTAAATCATGTTTGTTGAGAGACCTTTCAGCATATAGTAAAAGTGCAATATTCTCTTTTCTGACTACATTGTCTCCCCCTTTAAAGAAAGAATAATGTATCCCACAATATTACTGTAGTGGTCATCAAGACAAGGCAATAGTAGATTGGTCTTCTTGCATATTTAGAAGTGAGAGAGTGTTCTGAGATATTTCCATGTAATTGTGTTACTGGTAGGGCCCCATGTCACAGAATTAAGGACCACTAACAGGTATCCTTTGTAAAGTAATGAGGAAGTGTTTAAAAAACTTGTTTACTTTGGAAACTGTTAACTTATAAACGCAACTTCTCGTGGCTAAAATTATTGTTTTTGGCATCAGGCAATATTGACCATAACTTTTGACAAAACTTTATTAATCAAAATTTTTTTTACAGATATACTTTATGCACTTAATGAATTATTTATAGAACAGAAACAAAGTTATGCACAAAGTATAGAAAATTAAGCTAACTAAAACATAACATTAACTGGCTGTAAGGTGGCAGCAGTGTCTTTTGAGGCTTATAAGCGTAGAGCTTTCTCATCGTTTTAGGTGCTTGTAAGTGATGGGTTGAAAGCAAGGAAAGGGACATTTTCAGGTTCATTTTAGACTGTCACTTGAGTTTTACCTGGACACAAGCAAAAATGATAGATGGTTGATGGTCATCCTCAACTTGTTTTAGTGGAGCCTGACTGGTTGAAGGAAGATGAATTCCAAGGCAGGAAGTAGGAGGTGATGTTTTTCTGCAGTCTCTCAGCTCTGCATTGTCAGTAGTTGTCTCTAGCCTTACATGACCTAGTTGAGTGTAAGAGAGGACTCATTGTTTCTCTCAAAGGTTTGGTCATTTTTGCATAACATCTGCATAGCTTGTTGAATATAATAGTCATTGCTCTTCACTGCTTATATGATGTAAATAAGCATCTTTGTTTTGTTTTCTTGAGGATTGCACACTAGTTTCTTTTTTTTTCTTAGAATCATCAGATGTTTTACAAGCATGTTTTCACAAGGAAAAGACACAGTACATGGCTATCTTGGCTGCAGAGCTCTTGAGAGGAATTTTATCAGGGGATACAAAGTTTCTTTTGGGCCCCTTCCCTTCTCCATTAGTCTTCCTGTTTTTATCCACAACAGTTTTATGCCATGAGCTTTAAGGTCAAAAAGGGTATGGAAGATGAGAGAGGGCTGGAATGGGGCACTCTGCTGATTTTCTGCATTTTCTGAGATCCAGGAAATTTCCAGGCCCCCTTTTGAACCCCCGGGCCCAGATACAGTGTACCCCCTGCACCCCACTCTCAGAGGCCCTGCTTAGCTGAATACAAATACAGACTGTCAGTATCTTAGAACGTGTGAGCATCCAATGGGCTGTACCATCTATAGGCTGCATGGGAAATATAGATTAATGCTCAGTAATGTGTGAAGCTTTTTTTTTTGTTAACTTACAAAAAAGTGGGATCAGTAAAAACCTCAACAACTTGAGGCTCATTTTTAATTTGTGAATCCTGTCATTAGAAATACCTGTCCAATACATGTCAGATTTTTTTTTACGATATTATGACCCATAGTGATTGTTGCACACTAGATGTGCTGTCAGCATACTACCATGCAATGTTTGTGTATATGATATTTTTCAGAGCTCTCTTGGTGTGCTAGTGTATGTCATTGTCTTGATTCTTGATAGCGTTGAGTTTGGTGTGGGATAAAAGTTATTAAGAAGGAATGAAATAGGTCTTTCAAGAGATAGGAAAATGTGAAAGCAGCAGCAGTGGCTGAAGTGTTTAGTTTTCGGTTAGAATTAGAGTAGGTCAAGGATTTATTATATTGCTTGAAATATTTTTTTGTTCTGGTAATGAGGTGCTGAAAAAGGTTACACTATACAATAAAAGTATCTTTGCACAATTGAATAGTTTCAAAAGTAAGTCTGTAATGTGAGAGTAGGTTTTATGAGTGCAAACAGGTTAGGAAATAATAAATAATTGATATAGAGTTAGGAGAGTGGATTGAGTGAAGAATTAGATAATTACAAAGGGGTTGAGCATTATGAAAGGGTTGTCAATAAAAGAAACTAGAACTGAAGTGGTATATATAAAGTGAAATAATTTACATAGGGAGAAAAGCAAAAAGTGTTTGTTAGTAAGACGAGTGGGAACAGATTTTAAAGACTGAAGGTAAGGTAGATGGACAGAGTATTGCAGCATATAATGATAGGAGAGTATCTTTCTGGATCCTGTGAAGTTTGGAGATCTGGGCATGTAAAAGAGGTTTTGCATGAGCCATACAATGTATATCAGGGAAGAGTTTATTAGGATATACAGGTGAACAAGTCAGTTTTATATCTGTTTGTCTGTCGACAATTGAGCACATCACTTTTACTTGTTTGCCCTGTGAAGTTTAAACCACGTCATTAGATAACTACCTTTTGTAGCATCATTAATGCTGAGGAGATTCCTTACTGTTTGATTGAGTGAAAAATGTTTCATCATAGCTCATGCATTCGTGGCCTCTCATACATTATTTGCGAAAGTGTTGGATACTGAGTAATGTAAATCAAATTCATTTTGAATTTTATAAAACACAGGTTATGGCTCTCAGTTTCTTAACTGGGGTTCAGCTATTCTGAGTAAGTGGCATAACTTCAAAAAAAGGGTCCAAAGTAATCATGTACAAATGAATGGAAAGTGAATTGCACATACTGTAAATGTGAAATACATCTGAAGACTAGGGAGATTTGAATTGTATTTACAGTTTAAAAAAAATCTTTTCTATTTCTATTTTTCTATGAACATTTCATTTTATAGTTGGTCCTAGTATTTCTGACAAAAAAGAAGTTTGATGAAATGGGTTAGTACCATGTATTAATAAAAGATTTTGTCTCTTTTGATGGGTTTAGTAGGAGGCATCCTGAAAATTATATCAAATGTCCAGAGGATGGCTTTTCAGCACTGTTGTTTACTTTCACCCAAGTTTATAATGATAAATAAGAGAGACATACCCTACAGGTGAAGCTGAACACTAATGGCCAGAGGACTGGAGTTGAAGACAAGAAGAATGGCACATCTACATGCAAGAAACTCGAGTTCCCCTATTACTCCTATGTCACTCCTGAACCCTCTTTGCTGATCAGGCATATTATTGCTCAAAATGAAGAGGGCTTATTTTCGTGCGCACAGTGTCCTTATCAGTGTTCAAGTGAAAAGAACTTAAAATTACATCAACGAACTCATCGTAACTTCAAATTTCATTGTTGTCCACACTGCCAGTACCGGTCTGCAAAAAAATATAACCTTCAGATTCATATTCGTTCTCACACTGGGGAGAAGCCATTTTCTTGTCCACATTGCCCATTTAGGTCAACCAATAGAAGTGATCTTAGAAAGCATATATATACGCACAGAGTCTAGAAACCTGCTTACATTAGTTTGAAGGATTAATGTCATAAAGGTACTGTAATGTGTTCCAAATGCTTCACCTTATGTACAAGTAAATTTTGAGCCGTACATGATTTATGTGGCATTAGGATGATGTATAGCACTCTTAATTTTCTTATTGGTAAAGCAGAATACAGAGCCCATACGTGTATAATGTTCAAAATCACCAGGGTCCTTTTTGTTATGAGAATCCCTTTAACTTGGGCTGTAGAAATGAGTACAAATAAATGTACTTCCTTTTCTAATTGTAAAGATTTTTTTTTTATTTATATTTCAATTATTATGATCACTGTTTATATCCTTTTATTAAAAGTACACATATGTAGTTGAAGAAAGTATCTTTATATGTAATAATACATATTTATGTACTCAAGTGTACAGTTACACATAAAACATTTAGAAATTGTTTTCAACCCACATCTGGCAAAGATCAGATTGTGGTTGTCTTATTTATTGAAGGTTGACTTTATTTTGTAATATTTATTTCATACCCAAGGATTATATAAAAGTTTCCACATGCATAAGAGTGTTCTGATTCATCATCTTTTATATTATAACTCATTTGAGTTGGTTAACCTTCCTTTACGTTGGCCTCACACCATGATGCATTATCAGTGATGGTGTGTCTTTGATTAGAGTTAGTCTAACTTTTTATTTGCTCTTGAAGGCTTCCTTATTATACGAACATGTCAGTTTAAAGACTCTCTCTGTTTTGCACTGAAGATTTAAAACCAAAGTTGGGAATAATTTGATCTGGATCTGTCATTTTGAAAAGGTTGCATCCCTTATTTACAAGCTAAAGAAGTTTTTGCTTAACAATTTTTCATTATTTATTTTCATCACTTTTGTGGTAAATCTACATGAGGATACACTTTAGATATATACTATTATAATTAATTGAACTGGTTATTTTTTGACGACAGTGGCTGTTGGAGCTATGATCTGTTTAGTGCTTAATAAAATATAGAAAATGGAAGAACTGAGCTTTCCTTAACTTTTTCATGTTTTCATGCTTAGTTAATTTTTTTCATCTGAAGGACCTGGGTTGACCTGTTGCGTTTATTCATATTGCTTCACACAGCTTTTATCACTACTGTATCTGATGATCCGCACCTAAGAAAAAAAAGATTATCCTGAATATTTTTGCATAGGAGCACATGCCCTCATACAAGGACCGGTCTCACTGACGAGTGTGGTTAGTAAGGTTCTAGGAAAGACAGTTAGAAAGCAAATGGATGACTTTCTACAGAGAAGAAATTATCTAAGTGAGAGAAAGCATGCTTTAAATGGAGCCCTCTCCAAATGGGTTGAGGTGACCAGAGGAGTGCCACAGGGTTCTATTCTGAGACCATTACTCTTCTTGATCTATGCATATGACTTCCATGAAGGTAAGAACTCCTACCTGAATTTGTTTGCAAATTACGCACAGGTCAAAGGGATGGTGAAAAGTGAGGAGGATTGCATCATCTTACAAAGGGACCTAAACAGACTCCAAAGTTGCTCTGATGTGTGGGTGATAAAATTAAATCCGAGCACATGTAAAGTAATAAGGATGTGACAAAGTGAAAGAAAGCCTCAATACATTTCTCATCTAGCAGGAAATAAGCTTTAGGATTCTGTGTGTGAGAAGGACCAGAGAGTTATATCATCCTTAACCTGTCTCCAGAGTCCCACATTAGGAGAATAGTTAAGGTGACAGACTGTATGCTGGAAAATATTATTATATGGATAAGAAAATATTAAGTGCGCTGTTCATATCCTACAGAAGGCCAAAACAATACGTTTCTCAAGATTGGTCACTGCACCTAAAGAAGCACAAAGAACTAATAGAGAATGGCAACAAAAATGGCACTAGAATTAAGAGAACCAAGTTACAGGAAAAGGCTAGAGACTTTAAATTTGCCCTCCGTAGAAGAAAGAAGAGTGAGGGGTGACATGATCACAACCGTCTTTTTTTCATAAACAGATTAGTGATGTCGATGGTAAACAGTTCTTCAAAAGATTTAAGAACTGGACAACTAGAGGACATACCATGAAGTGAAGCAAAAACTCTGTAGCAAAGATATAAAGAAGTACTTCTTTAGTACAAGAGTAGTGGAAAAGTGGAATAAAATGACTGTAGACATGGTGCAGTGTTGAGCTACCAAGATGATTCCCAGGCTGAGAAGCAACTCTTACAAGAGCAGATTTATTGACTTGAATCTATTTAGTTTAGAAAAGAGACGGCTAAGAGGTAATTTAATACAAATTTCCAAAATTATGAAAGGTATTAATAATCTTGATCAATC
>JAUUDW010174924.1:0-14674 GCA_032361385.1 Panulirus guttatus | reverse complement strand
ATCATATTGTGTGGAAGGAGCTTGTGTGCTGTATATGCACTGAAATCCACCAGTGGAAGATAAAAACAATTTATGTACCTGCAAACGCTAAGAAAATATTTGGATAATACAGAAAGCCATATAGAATATCATAACAGTAGCCCAGGTTCTGCTAGGAATGGTGAATTCCATAGGAGGACTTATTTTAGTTAGATGAGATGATCATTATAGAAAACTAGAGAAATCTGGGTTAGACCCAAAAGATGTCGAAGGGCTTCTTATGGTTGGAATCCTAAAGAAAGCAGTCAGAAGGATAGTCAGAATGTCTAGTTGAATAACCCTAACATAACTGAGTGAATGAAACCTTTTGATCCTAATCATATTCATAAACAGTAGTAATTGAGCCTCAAAATAAAAGCAACTTGCTAAGGAAATGGAAACAAAGTGAATATGATGAAATGAATCCTCTTTGAATGATTATCCACTAAATATGGCTTAGGCTATACATAAAAAATAATCTTTCGTCTGGTATCCTTAAACTGTCCATGAGCTGATAAAGGAGGAAAATCTATAGAGTTCTGTAGCCCCATAGAAATTTAAATGGGGTTTGAAAGAGTAATATGTATTTTACCTTAGATTTCGAGGTTTTGTGAAACACTGCTGCTTCTGATTCATCAACTAAAAGAAAGAAACAAATGTGGCTGAATAGATTATTCTTGAAGAGTAGATACCAATAACTTTGTATGTATACATGAAAAAAAAGCACTAACTGACTAAGGAATATCTTCATTACTGAAATGTGTAGTTTCTAAAAGTGTACATAACAGGCAACAATTTTCCAATTTTAAGATTTAAATCATTATTAACGTCTGTGCTTTCTGGCTGTCTGCAATCACAAAGGAACTCTGAATGATGAATTTATATACTTCAAGTCAGAAAGCACTCTGTGAGTGTGGCTTCCGAAAGTTCATCAGAACATGCTAGATACTCTTTGGCTTTCATTGATCCCATAGCAATTTGTAGCAGTGAAATGCAACGTTCAATGTGACCTTAGTTTCTTTTTCTGTCAGTAATATCTTCCTAAAGGATTCCAAAATTCCTTTGTGGATTTCATGTAAGTCCAGTCTGGTCTCATATTTTGACAGACATCATCACCAACTTGCAGATTTCACTGTAGAACTGTACTCTATGAATCATACTCTATCTCTGAAGAGCCAATTAGCCATGAAATTCCAACATTAAAGTTAGTGATATTCAATATTTTACAGTTTCCTGCGGCACTCATAGGGACCGGAAATTTTGGCTTTCAGCATTACCCTTAAATTTCCTGCGACTGCTAGTATAGCTTCAGTATAGTATGAGAAAGTATCCAGTCGGTATCCTTGATGGCATCAGAAAGGACCCATTTGGCACCCTTCACGGCCTCACAGTTGGTAGTTTTTATGTACTATTAAAGATTCCTCAGAATTCAAGTACAGCCATGATCCAGTCTCTGGGCATCACAATGAGACCCACATACAGTCCCTTCACTAGCTGTCTCTCTCCACAGATAGGACTGGACAGTGTGATGGAGACTGCTGCTGCAGCTGCCACCTCCACCAACAAAAAGGTTCCGCTCATTAATACTCTGCTCAATATTTGCATTCTTGCAACTGCATGAATATTTTTGTTCACTTTTGTCCTTTTAGTTTGATGCACTTTTGTCTATTTGTCCATCATGTTTTTCTGCACTTGATGTTAAGTGGGCAGTGATGATATGGGTTCACTGTAGTCTAACATGTAAGTCATGCAGGACCATCTGTCAAACAGAAGTCCAAATTATAGTAACAGAAATTGCCAGTACACTCATGTACTTTGTTTGCAGTGGTCTTTAGTTCTGAACCATGTTAAGAAATAATTCCAGTTAATATGATTAACTGGGAGTGGACATGGCAATAGATGGAACCACTAGGGTTAAAGTGAGTTGTATGGTGGGAGACAGGACTAAGATGCCGGGTACTTTAAGGAGTATGTGGTGCGGATGTCATTGTCTGTTAGGGCAAAGATTGGTATGTTTTATGGTACAGTTGTTCCAGTTGGATGGACGTATTAGAAATGAAATACATGAGGACAATATATGGTGTGAGACTGGTTGATTGTATAAGAAATGATACTTCAAGAGAAAGGTGTGATAATGAGTGTAGTCTGATCAAGAAGTTAAAGTAGAATGTGTCAAAATAGTGTGGACATTTGAAGAGGAAAAATGAAGGAACAATAGATAAGAGGTTTATTCGTCAAAAGTGAAGGGAGGAAGAAAGCAAGGGAGACCAAGAAGGAAATAAAAGGATGGAGTGTAGGAGACTTTGGAGTATCGGGACCTGAACATTTACTTGGGTGGGAGATGTTATTGGATAGAATGAATTTGATCAGTGTGATATATGAGGGTCAATATGCTATCATTGGGCTAAATCAGGATATATGATGCAGTCAAGGTAAACCACAGAAAAGTCTGTAGGGCTTGGTTTTGGATATTTGGCTCTGGTTTCAATACATTATATGTGACATGTAAAGAGTGGATGTGTGCAAATGATATCTTGTATGTTTACTCCTGACACTACCTCACAGTGGTGAGAGAAGTACTTGGGTATAAAGAAATAGATGATTTATTACCTAAACTACCATAAGATGGTACCACTACTATATCAAGTTGATCTGCCATTCTGCCTCTCACAGTGACCTGTCTTTTAAGGAGCTCATATCCACATTGAGTCCTCTTTGGGTAGGGCAGTGAATGGAGGCACATTTTTACATGAATCCACCTGATAATCCTTATTTTTCATATCTGTCCTGATTTAATTGATTTCATTGTTCTAATTGTTTATTGGTGATATACTAGGCTCTGAAAAGTTTAATGAAAAAATTAGTGGAATCAGCTAGAAAGCTGTGTTTGCATGTCATATGGCAACACAGCTTAGAGAGCTTGCTTTAGAGATTATAAGAGGTCAGAGGTTATCAAAACTGTAGGTACCCTTGAATTGATTGACCAATTCATCTTTCACCTTGCATATCATCATCAAGTGATTAGCACCAATGAGTGCACTGCATTTCATTGGCTTGAAGAGTTTCAAAAGTTGTAGTAGATATATAGGTTTCATCCCAGATTGTTTCTCACCCACACAGAAATTGCTTTGTAGAAATTAACTGGCCTTCAGGTGACTCTGCAAGATGCTTCTGCAGACATTAACTTTGACCGTAGTGGCGATGAGCCTCAGCCAGGCAAGAGCAAGGGTGCACATTTTCCTGGTTAGAATTTTGTTTTTGTGCTTCAAAGAATATCAAATGAATTCTTTGTTAAAGAGAAATTTGATTTGAAAGTTGCTCACTTTTCATAAGTAAGTATGAAAGACAGTGTGGCCATACATGGTGTCAAGCATCTTTAAATGCACCATTATAGTTGTTGTTACTTCATGAACTGTCTATTTCAGTTTCATAAGACAAAAACTTACATTAAGAATGTAACTAGATACAAATATACATTATGTGAATTATTTAGTACACCCCTTCTCCTCTTTTCTTTTGTAAAGGTAATTTTTTCTTTTTATATTCTGAACAGTGAAAGGCCTTAAGCATAGACACTGTTAGTCTGTGAATAAATGTGGGTTGAGTCATATGACGCCTCTGGGCCATGATGTCATAGGCCTTGGTAGATGGCTGTTGGTCACTTAGTCCTGTAAATTAGCAAATGCTACTCTCATATGTTTGTTGATGGGTGAAGGGGTGAATCCCCATGGATATACCATATTTTAGAGGATGAAATGGCTGTGTGAGTGCCCCAAATTACCTTTCAGATGCTAATAGGCTCTTCCCTTAGTAAAAAAGATAATTTTAAACTTTAAAATCCACATTTCTCTGTTTCAAAGGTATGACAAGGAAACCTTACATCATGTTCAGTTTTCATGGACTCAGAATTTGTGGAGAACCATTTTCTTTTTTCTCTTTGAAAATGTAAATGTACATGCTTATCCATTAAGGTTCGAGAGATCATACTTAGATTTGGTGACATATCCATCGTAGCATACTGTAATGACCCAACTATGCCAGTGGACTGCCAGGCATTCACTTTACTGCAGGCTAAGGAAAGTCTTTGAATATTCTTTATAGTAACTGGTCAGAGAAAATTTACTTGCTCTGTGTGAGCATCTTTAACTGGTGGTTAACATCACTGGTCAGATTCTGTGAAAGTAGTTTGAAAAGTGTTTCATTCTGATGAATCTAAAGATATTTAATCTGATTTTCAGAATATTAGGTTGATGCTGCATGTTTTACCAGGCAAATCATGTGTTCATTTTCAGGGACCAGGCTAGTTGCATGATTGTTTCTTTTATAAGAGTAAATACTTTTATCAAATCAATGTGATGTCATTGTGACAATTTTTATAAACCAATGATTACAGCATAGTGGTAACTCTACCAGCTTACTTCATTTATGATTGTTATTTAGTTATTTTTTTTAAGGAGCAGCTGAACAATTCGATGGTGGTTCCAATTGTTATGTTGGACTAGTACATTGTAAACTTAAAACTTTAATGTTTTCTTTTAATCATTGTTAAAGACACCTGAAAATTAAGTATGTCTGTGTTAGTAATTATAATTAAATCCAGACATCGTTTTAGATTTATTATAGAAAAATAGCTTTTTTTTTCTTTTTTTAAGGAATGTAAGTCATAGTGCTGCATAAAACCATGTGGACTACTAGTTGCACATCATTCTCATCAAGCAATTCACTTGGCATTATTACTAAACCTTTTGGAACAAGTGTATATATAATGTGCCTTGTTTGAGGCCATGATGACCAGTTCTTTCGTAAAGAACATGTTCGTTCAAGATAGAATGAAATTTATAAAGAACTCAGACTGCATTTTTTCTTTTATATACATACATCCCTGAGTGGATGAGAAATTCTGAGACACTTGTGACTGGGAAAGCTTTAAAAGTAATCTGTCTTTTTGGAGAAAAGCTTTTATCCACTAAGCCTCAACTGTAATATATATTTAACCTCATTTTACATAGTTCTTACTATAGTTCTCTTAGAACCCAGACATGTGTCCCTGTGGTTCCTAGAAAAATTGCTTTTGTGACAAGTCCATTATTCTGAATCTTCGATTATCTAATTTTGCAGCACTCACAAAGAGATAAAAATTTTCATTACTTTCTCTCTCTGGTTGGTAGATTTGTGGAAAACTGTCTGTGTTTTTACATTCAAAAGCAAAAATGGTTAATTACCTCTTTGTCTTTTTCAGATGTTTTAGGTCTATGACTAGACAGATATAAGATAGATTGATTATAAACCTAAGTATAAGTTTATATTCTTCTCTCAACAGAAGATGTATAATGGATATAATGATGATAAGCTCAGATTGTTTTTTCAGCAAAATCTTTACATTTTACTTATGATTGACATTATCCAAATGTGAAATTTTTCATGATTGATGCAGTGAATCTAGCCTGTTTACAGGTGAATGAAAATCAGATGTTTCACTGCTCAGGTTTCATGGATATTTTCCTTTTGACTAGATATCATCTTACTTGTATTCAAGTTGATTAAGTCTGTTATGTCAGCTACATAGGGTAGGGTTTTGATGTATGAATTTTGTGATGTAGGCCTGTATTACATCATCTTTTTATGTGTTTTCCACTTTTCATTGGTAATAGCTTTCCAGTTGAGAGGAAGTTAGCTAGTTTGGGTTTCTGGCCTCGTTGCATTGACTGGCCATGTGCATACATAGAAAGTAAACTCCACCAACTCTACCCAGTCATTGCATTCACCTTCTTCCATAAGTTGATACAGTACTAGATTTTTTTGATGGTCAGAGTAAATTGACTCTGAATCTAGAGGACTTAGTGTGCAGGAACTCTTTATTTTGATATGGCTTACCTTTCATTTAAACTGTAGGTCTCTTTGTTTAAAGTAATATTGTTAATCTTGTGCAAAAGAAATTAGATAGTTAATTGAAAAATATCAATGATTTTCCCTGCCTTTGTCATTTAAAGCTAAAAGACAATTAATTTTAGTGGTGAATGAATGGCTGACAGTATCTTTTCATAACTGTTGCGCTGCAATCTAACATCATAGTTCACAGAATGTTAAGCATAGATAAATAGTTTTGGGCACACAATACTTATGGTATTTCTATGCTGAGACTAGAGCAAACTACAGGGGTACTCCACAATCCCCCTCATACTCAGCTTACTGTGGACATGTCCATTCTGAGAAGCAGTATGGCAAGGAAGAAATTAGTAGGAGAGTTTTCATCTAATGGCAACTGTTGTGTTTATTGTGGGATTTAAACCAGCTAGTCAAGAATGTAAAAGTAATATGGTGGTCATTTTTTTTTCCCCAGTTTGGACTGCCATTGAAAAGCAACCCAATTGCATGACTGACTATTGAGACCTTGCAGATATGCTCACAGTACCCCTCTCAAAGCATAGTTATAAGACTTTCATGATCAGAATTCATTATCGTGATTTAATGTGTAAACTAGCCTAATGTATAAATATCATAACTGAATTATATTTATTTTTGCAAATGAGAATGTAACTTTTAGTTATACATTATAGAGGTACCAGTTGACACCAACATGATCATAATATAGCTACAGTGAAACAATAGATATCTTCTTTGGAATTCTTCACACATTCTCATGTTGAGTAAATGAATACTATTGCTGATTCACAAATAAACTAATTTGTTATTTCCAACTTGTTATAGTGTATTTTCAAAGGCATTGCTAATAGAACATGTAGCAGTGTGACTGTAACCTAAAAGCACACTCTATTAACTACTGAGTGGAGTTGTAGAATGGACAGAGAATTAGAGGGAAATAGGATAATGCAAACAGGAAGTGGAGGATATACAAGTACATTGAAAACTGGGAGAGTGATGATACATTAAAGTAAGATAAAACTGGATGGTATCCAGTTGAAGTGAAGGTCAAATAGGATGTGGTGTCATTTTAATTCTTCATTATGATTATTCACAGTATAGGAAAAGAATTTGTTTATAGAATTAGGAAAAGATGCTTCAGTTAAAGTGTGTTGAAAGATAGTGGTTTGGAATAATACCATCTTTGACTGATGTATCTTATTTGGGATAGTTTTTTGAGAGTGATGAATGACTTTTTATTAATGAGCAAAATGAGATGAAGCATGAATACTTGCTCATTTCAAATGTTTCCCTTAGAATTGGAGGCATCTAAATAAAATGTGAAAGGTAAATTGAAATAAAGATGGATATGATTTAGATTGCTCATTTATATGAGGCATTGTTATTTGAGTGGAAAAAATAAGAAGATAAGGAAATTTGAAAAAATGTATTAGTATATTGGGAAGATTCTCCATGTTCTAGTTCTGATCATAAAGAATGATTTATCTGTTATATAGAGAGAGCAGCTCACTTAGATTGAATTATTAATACTTGAGAATTGAAGTAGAAAGGACAAAATTTATGTACAGATCTGCTGACCTCACTGAGAAATAGTCAAAGAATCCAAGAACCACAGTGGAAAACTATAACACCTATTGTAAGGTATTAAAATGGTATTCTACACAATTGATAATTTCTTAATACATTTGAGAAGTATTGATTCACACAGTATTAGCTAAAACAATAAAGGTTATCCTTCAGAAAATTCCTAAGACAGTCATGTTAATAGCTCTAGAGTATTGCTACTATAATAAGAACATTAGATTGTCTTTTGTATTTTCATGTTTGAAAAATTATTTTAGTTTTCAGTATTTCATGCAACCTACTCTGAAATATTGTTGGTTCTGCTAAAAGAACCTAAGGAGGCTGTATAACTTTGATACGTGGAGTATTGTCATTCCTTGTTGGTAAATGAGGATGCAAATTGAATAACATACTAAGTGTTTTTTGTATGCAGTAAGTTGATTGAAATAAGAAAGAATGAGACACATGTGAATGAATGTTGGAAACTCTTGGGGTGTTTCATAGACTGGACTGTAAGTAGAGTGCATGCTCCTCTCAAGCATGACAAGTGGTAAGCCTGCTGTGTTTCTGTCACTATGATTTTTACTTTTTCATCAAGATAGCATGTGCACCAATGTAGCTCTTTTCATCTTCTGATATATTCTCAGTGTATGCCCTGAGAACTGTAATCCTGCCCATTTTTGTTTGAAGTTCCATACAGCTGGAATACTTTTGACTTTATTGGTTGACTTATTAAGGTTTTCAAGTCAGACTCTGTTTATATGGCATGGATGTCACTTTTTTAGAACGTCATTCATTCAAACAGTGTGATTTAAGAAAATGAAATTACTCAGACCTCCAGCTGCAGTGTGCTAAGTCATAAATTTCTCCCACAGCTCAGCATGTTTAAACATTTATCAAACCTGCATCATCTATTTTTGTTAGCTGGACTGTGATGTAAAACCTATTAAATGTGATGATAACTTTGTAACTCTGAAATATGGCATCCAGTATCTTCTGTAAAATCTTGTGTCATCATTTACGTTCATTTATCAAAACTGTCAGGAAATGATCTTTATATGACCAACCAGTACCTGTCATTCTGCTAATTACATTCTAATGATTTTTGGTTGAACGAAAGCTCTTGAGAACCAAGAACCGTTGGATTGATCTCATGTATTGGTATCTCATTCTAGGATATCAGATTGATTTTGTACCTTATCAAACTAATGCCTGTAAGCTTTCAAGAATTGAGCATCATATGTCTTTGATAGTATGGGAAAAATTAAGAACTTTTGATTGCTTTTTTCTAATCAGAAACTATAGACAGATTTTGATAGCAATATATGAACTCAGAAAATACAGAAAATTCAGCATCATGTAATAAATGACAAACCTTGTATCAGTGAAAAATAGGTTTTTAAAAACTGAAGGTAAATTTTCCCTTCCACTATATAATGCTGATAACAAGACACAAGGCTCAACTCTTTGCTAGCGCTGTGATGGCACTGATTCACATATCATCAAATTAATTTGACCTCTGCTTCCATAAATTGCACATCTGAATACAGGATAGCAATCTTGAATTGTTATCACATTTCATAGGTATGTGTTCCACTGTACAGTCTACTCCCACATCATATCCTAAGAAATATAAGTGAGTTTGATAATTCATCACCCACATTCCATTATTTTTGTAAATTAATGGAACATCCTCAGCTGGAAGGTTTGTATGCTTATAGAAAATTGTATAATTATATTTGCCATATAATATTGTCAAGACATAAGGTATATTATGTCTCTAGATCTGCTTTCCTTTTACCATAGATTATATTCTTAGATTTTTGTTTTGTTCTTGTAGAGCAAAATGCCATATACACAGATGATGAGATTGGTTTTTGCAAATCCTTATGCAATTCTTTCCATTGTTGTTAGAGTCACTTTGCAGAATTGAAAGTACAGTATTTGGATTAGAACAGATATAAAAGATATTTTATGTTATAAATGATACATACATTATCGGAGAATGGGTTGAAGTTGATGGGCAAAAAACATATTGTAGAGTAAACCAACAACTCTTGAAATACAATCAGTCTGATTTTCATTTATCATGGGTATTCCCTTATTGATTGATCTAATGATCAGACTCTGCAAAGAACTTTATACAGAAAAAGAATGCTTTTATGGTACTTTTTGCTCAAACATCTTGAAACATACAGATAGGAAATTTAAATGACAGATGAACAAGAAAAGCTAATGGAAATGAGTGAATGCAAATTTATTTTCATCTGTTTTTCACCAAAAGAATTATACCAATTCCCTTGAATTTTAAAACACAGAATTCTCTTTTTTTCTCAGTTTGTGTATGAAATTTTGTATGATGATATTAGTTTGGAATGCATGACTTGAATTTAATCTGCTACAAGATTGAGCTGAAAGGATTAGCATGGAAGAAAATTTTTGAGTTCATAATGTGTTTGAGAAGTGTAGCTTAGATGTTTTGAGTGTCTCATTTTGCCTTCTTGTATATGGAAATGATTTTATTGTTACACTATTGCTTATTAAGCTGTTTTGTGTAAGCTATTGTAGACTCAAGCATTTCATTCATGCATATCATTTATAGGTAATTATTGACCCAAAATGAACAGTTTAAATGAAATCACATTTACTGTTGTACTATATTCAGATGATTTGTGATCTGATACATTTATAACTTTTGTGATTTTAGTGAAGCTTTTATGTTACAGCAGAATGTTCAAAGAGAAAAGAAACTTACATGGGAGAAGAATAGATTAAATTAAGCATGGGAATTATTCCTTAAATTCAGGAATCCATGGCAAGTGTAACAAAATGCATCTTACGCTTCTTAGTTGGAAATCGTTGTTTTCTTCAGTGACTTGTGTTTATGGTATAAGATTTTCTCAGTGATTAATACTTTTGAGGTATTTTAAGAAAATTCTATACCCAAGATATTGTAAGGGTCACCTCCCCTTTTGATATTTGAAACAGGATGACTTTTCCAGATCAACAGACAGGCTGTTTTTACATATATACCCTACTAAGTATCATTTGATCAAGGGCTGAGTGTATTGAACTATAGTTCTTTGAATCATATATTAGTCATTCCATAGACTAGTTGAGCCCTGTCATGTTAAGAGTCATTAGTATACCATTTAATGCTATTTTGAGTGATGTAGTAGATTGTATCACATCAAGGTTAACTATAACTCTTCATGTTGATATTAACTATGCTGCTGTACACTGTTAAGTGCCTGTTGATGTGGCTTTTATTTGTTCCACAAAACTTCATAATCATAACTGTCTACTAAGTTAGTACAAGCACACTGAACTGTTTTTTCTTCAGGAAGTCTAGCTGAATCCTTCAGTTTGTTGTTTTGCAGAGGTTATAAGCAGAAAAATGGGAATTCTTCACAAAAAAATTTATTTTGGTATTGAATTACTTAATGTATTTCCATTTCATGCATAGGAGGAGGTGGGTGATATAACAAGTGAAGAAGACTTGAGCAGTGAGGCACTGACAACAACGCTAAGCGAGGACACGTCTCTCCCCACATCTCTTCGACATCACCTTCAGGAGCTCCAGGTAGACCAGTTGTCTAGTTTCTCAGAACTTTTGGTAGGTGGGGTTCCACCGCTAGAGGCAGGGCAGGTACAGGATCATCTTGGGAAAGCACAGGTAGATGACTCAACCTCTGAAGAAGAGGTTCTGGAGGATGATGAAGTTTTATCAAAGGAGATAAAGATAGATGCTACTCCACCTGTCTTCACCACAGCAAATGGTGCTCCACCTTCTAGGAAGGTAGAAGTGGCTATACCTTCTTCTCAGACATCAGCAGTAGATGCTACAAGTGGAAAAAAGGCTGAATTCAATGAACATCAGAATGAGCTTTTAACCCAGAAAAAACAAGTACCCTCATCTCAGGAAGTGGCAAAAGCAGGCATACCATCTCTAGAAGCTCAGGGTAAACCATCGGCAGTTCCTATACATAAGCATGCTGAGACACCTATACTTTCATCTTCATCAATACAGCCAGTGCAACATACAGAACCAATTCAGGTTGCAGAACCAAAGTCTAAACTGGCCACTGAATCCACAAAGCCACTTTCCACAGTTCCTCAGAGTACAGCATTCATGTCTGATTCTGCTGGTTCTCAAGAATCTTCTGGAGATCACCAACCTGTAGAAAAGACTGACTCTCTAGATAAAGCTGTACATCAAAAAGATATTGTCAAAGGAAAACCTTCAACTCCAGTAACAAAGGAAGTAACATTTAAATTGCCTTCAGATGCACTTATAAGCAGTGAGACTGGAGGAGAAGGTTCATCTGAAGCTACAGAGACTGGAGCTGATGTGTCTGACTTTGTATCATTTGCTGAGGAAGATCATATCCAAGCAGAGGCAAGAGGTAAGGATGTGTTAGGAAAGACTAGAGCTAATGCTCAAGTATTAAAGATAGATCAAGCATGTGGAGGAGTGGATGAAGAATCTGAGTCAGTATGCAAAGGCCAAGAGACTCAGACATCTTTATCTTTTCAGACTCCTTTAACTCATAGTAAAGAACATAGTACTCAGACTGATGAAGAGCATAGCATTGCTGTTCTTGGTCTGAATACCTCTTTTCGCCATGACAAGGATGGAGTAGAGACAAAAGGAGGCAGCAAGAGTCCAATCCAGTCCCAAGTGACAGAAATTCTCCTTGATGCACTTCTTCCTTCAGAAACACAACTGCTAGTTAAGGATGCTAAGGTGGTTGGGTCAACACCCGTGCAAAATGTGGAAATTGAAGCAAGTGAGGCTGGAGCAGTTCCTTGCATAGTGACTAGTCATGTAAGTCTTGCTTTTTTAGGCATGGAACATCGTGATGAATTGGGTTCTAGTTCAAATATCATCGTACCCGCTAAGGAGGGACAAGACACATCCTCATCACCTAACATTGCTAAAGATTTATCAAAGCAACAATGTGATGTTCCTTCAGTAAGGCATAAGGAAATAGATTTGTTAGCTTCAGAGCCCAAAGTAGAGACAGGTTCAGCTCCTTTAGCTTCTCCATTAACAACCTCCATTAGTACTCTAACATCTGATCATAATGTAACCGATCAAGTATGTCATATAAGTTCTGAAACTACTAGAGGAAGTGAAGCAAAAGTTACTCCAAAGGATGCCTTGGAGGCAGTTAATGGAGAGGGTAAGACTTCTGTTCAAAATAATGTTATACCATCAACAAAAGTAAACAAAAAACAAACTTTAATTGATCCAAATCAGCAAACTATGCCATGCCAAAGTAGCCCAGTGCCACCTCACGTCCAAAGGGAGAAACACAGAAATAGTAATTTCAAATCACCTACACAGACTCTTCAGTCCCAAGAGAACCTGGAGGTCTCCCAAGATGCAGAACCACTTCCAGTCAACCCCTCTTTAGAAGCCATTGCTGAATCAGTGGCTGCTTCAACAACCCGTGCTGCTCTGGAACTACTTGCCACAGCCACCACGGATACCTTCACACCACACCAAGCATCACAGGTTGTAACTACTCATCCAGCTGCACAAACAGAGGAAGTTCCATCTGAGCAGTCGCCTTTGTCTACAGATGAGTCATCCTCTGCCACAACAGTAGTAGCGACTAGTGATGTAGAAAAGAATTTAGGAGCTTCTCACCCAAATACTCAAACTGCAGCAAAGACTCTTGCCCTTGATATGTCCCCCAACACAACTACAGGATCCGTGTCCACCATCACCCGCACACCTTCAGATTCTTCAGCCTCAACACCAACAGATGAGATTGAACAGGAGAGCGTTGAAGCTGCTTTAGCTGAGGCAGTGCAAGAAGAAGTACCTAGCAGTCCTTTGAAATCTGCTGTGCCTCAAGAAGTCACACTTCAAAAGGGCCCTGAACCCGCCACTGTTAGCCCAGTAAGGAGCATTGTGGCTGTGGTGTGGCTCTGCTCTTCTGTCTTTGGAATGTAACAGATTGTAGTGCTCTTCATTCAGTCTAGTACACCTAGTATCATGGGCATGCAAAATCCTACCAACCAAGTTTTTTCTTTACTAACATCTAATTCTAGAATTTTGTGTGCATGAACATATTATAGCACATTAATAATCTCTTTTGTTCTGAAATTATATTCCTTAGAGTTTTCAGTATGTATTAACTTGTGCCAGTGACATAGGTAAGACCCAGTTTTACACAGTCTATGTGACTGTTTTACAGATTAGGTTAATGTGTTCATTTGAGTATCATTTTTTTTTTTCTTTTTTTTCAGAGAAAAGTCCTTCAGGAAAGAGTTGAGGTTCTGTGCTACCTCTCAGCTTTTTAATTGTTTTTTTAAGTTTTATCAAATAGTTAATCAGGAGTAGCCATCTGTGAATTACTTTCATTATTAATTTTATTGTCACAGACTGCATTCATTGTATTGCATTGTGATTTTATAAGTATTTTTGTTTCTGTGTTCAGCATATTGCAGTCAGCCATCTGACCAATATTTTTACCCAGTCATGGAAAGAAAACAACCAAACATTTGAAACTTGAAGTTATAGCTTTCAGACCAGTCATTTGTAGGGGCAACCCTCCTCTCCTACTGCATAAACACCTTTTTATTTACTAGTTTGGTATAAACTGTACTAAATAACAATTTGGTATGAGCATTATAATTCATTTTCAGTAACTGACCACACCAAGTAAAATATCATCATAATACAGTTGCAAGCTTTGGTTCTTTTCATTTTGTACAACAAAGTTAATCTGTCATTTTGTGCAGTGTTGATGCACTAGGCCTTGTTTAGTGTGCAGTGTTTCCTAACAAAATATATTAACTTCTTATTGTATTGAAATGTATGCTGAAGTGCCAATTTAGCAATTTTAATCATTGATAGCTTGTTATTCATATATTGCTGTGGTTAGGAGAGAAACAACGCTAACTATGTATCATCTTCATGTTTTAGAATGCAACTAAAAGGGATGGGAGTTGGTGGGCTCAAAATCCTACCCTCCCTTATTAACACTTTCTAAATGAGGAATAAAAGAAGGAGCTAGTTGAGGATTTTTCCTCGAAAGCTTTAGCGAGGTAGCTTTAAGAACAGAGGACTGAGCCTTAGAGAGAAAATCCTCACTTGGCTTCTTTCTCTGTTCCTTCTTTTGGAAAAGTAAAAACAGGAGGGGAGGATTTCCAGCCCCCCTCTCCCTCACCATTTAGTCGCCTTTTATGACACGCA
>JAUUDW010174813.1:0-14674 GCA_032361385.1 Panulirus guttatus | reverse complement strand
TTAACCCCTTGAGCACGACGGTACAAACACTTGTGTGTAATGGCTTGCCATTTTTTCCCCCCGTGTTCAAGATCACACCTTCGTCCTCAAGGGCCATGTAGTCGTCCTCGAGGGTCATACTGTCGTCCTCGAGGGTCGTACCGTCGTCCTCATGAGTCGTACCGTCATGCTTAAGGATTGTATCGTCGTGCTCAAGGGTCGCACATGGACGCTGAAGGTGAGAAAGAATAACCAGATAATCGTGTGAAAGAGAAGACCATCAATAACGGAGAAGAAGCCAACAAAGAAAATGGGAGACCAGGAAGCAAGAGCAGTAAAAGAAATATAACATTTAAACAGAGACAAGAGAAAGGAAATTGTTATGAAGACAAGTACAGTCGTGTGTGTGCCGCAAATTAAGGAGAGAGAAATTGGCAAAATCAGATTCTCTTATACTTTTCCGCCATTGTCCTGCATGACATTAGCAGGTGCTGGAACACCGAGTCATTCTTGAAAATGGAGCGAGAAGAGCCTCAAGTTCTTCAGGCTGCAGACAGTAGAAGAAAACGGAGAAGGGATACCTGTGTGGACGAAGAGTTGTCTGGTTGGGTAGTCTGGGCTTCAGGCCCGTCAACTACTGCCAGGGGTGATTCAGACAGTCCGTGAACAGCAAGCCACGTCCCTTGAAGCACCTCCTTCTTCAGGTGGTGAGGATAATCAATTCAAAGACCGCCTCCTACGCTCTCGGTATACGCTGACGCAGAAAACGTACGGGGTTAAAAGAAGGGGCTTGAAGAGGGACCTTCGAGTACAGGGGAGGTGTGTCGACTACAGGAGTGGCGGGCCACGGAACACCCGCTATCGTAACTGGGAATCTTCTTCTTCAGACAAAGGCAGCCCCTAAGAGCGGAGGGAAGAGGCGTCTGGTGCCGAGGAGGAACCCGGCGACGGTCGTGACTGAGTCAAAATCGCCCTCTAATGATGATGGACCGGATTATTTCACCAACCACGGGGGTAGATTATGGCGGGGGAAAAGCGGTAAAGTCGTTGGGGAAGGGAGGGTGTCGAGGTGCAGGTCAGGCGTAGCGTTAGGGGTCAACCGTTTCTGCTACTGGCCCTGGATTGTATTGTCACTCGCGTGTGTGTGTTCGTCGCGCGTGAGTGTTGTTCTTCTGGTTACTGTGGTTGAGTTGCATGCTTAGGTATTCGGCTGTGGGCTGAGTGTTGCAAAATCATTACCTACAGCGTTGGTCAGTCGATGTTTTGTTTGTCGTGTGTTGCTTGTAAGGTATTAAATCAGAAGGTGTGTTGTAAGTCTGATACTGTGTTGTAAGTCTAGTGTTGTACCGTGTGATACATGAAGGATTTTATGTGAGGCTGTGAATCGAACAGTCTTTTGTATTGCATGTTGTATTGCAGGCCAAGTTCGGCTTTGTAAAAGGGATGTTTTGTCAAGTATTGTGTTTTGAGTATAGTGTAGTTGTTGTAGTCTGGTGGTGTGTTGCAGGTGAGATGTTTTGAGAGTTAGGTGTTGCTGATCAGTATTTGTATCGCCGGTTTCATTGCGTTGGTACTCAGACGTTGTGTTGAGCCATTCGTATTGATGTCCGGGACTGTATCGTGTGCCACACCTTGTGTTGAGGCTCAGGGGATGTTGAGTAATGGCGTTGTGTTGAAGTTAAGGATTTAAAAGGCACAGTTCAAGTGCTGAGCTGATGGAGTAGAGTTACGTTGTGGGCCATAATTCATACCTAGTTCCTGTAGCAAGTTCACACGTTAAGTTGACCGTAATACGCTGGCTAGGAGATCACCCCTCACTTGCTCCGTGGGCAGTTCTCCAACCAAATTGATGTTATTCAGCAATGCATCAAGTACTGCGGTAAACCTTTATTACAGGAATTAGTGCCACATACAGAAGGAGGCTACTGTAACTGCTATCAAATGTAAAGAGACATTTGGTCCAGCCAGAGGGGGGCAAGTCCTCAACACGGAGGATAGACTTGCAGTATTAGCTGTGTATAGTTTAAGGTTACGAGTTTTAAGGGAGGGATCTCTGCACATTTTTGTCGTGACAATTGTGATAACTGTTGAAATCTTAATACCACAGTAAGGAAGTCAGCTCCTCAGGCTACAGTTCAAGCTCTTCACTATACAGACTCACCGTAAGTCAGTTCTTTAGGGCACTGGTTCAGCCCTTCACTATACAGACTCATGTCTGTCGAGTGAACAGGAAACTGTGGTTGGCAGTCCACAGTCACTCCCTCAGTTATCACACTCGTGTCCTTGTTGGTCCTCATCCCCTTGTGCATGAAGACCGTCGTACCCAAGGGGCTCGTTGCGACGCATCCAAGGGTCGCATTCGTCCCCCAAGGGTCATGCCGTGGTACCCAAGGGGCCGAAATGTCCCTGTGTGAGCTGGAGGGATCAGGTCTCCATCTTTGCGCCAGTGAGAATGAGGGACTCTGGGGGCCTCACCAGTTGAGGCAAGCCCTTGGTCTTCAGGGCGACGGTTGTTACACCCGGTGGTGGTCTTCGGCAGCTAATATATGTATATGTATGACTGTTGCTCCTCACACTACCCGATTCAGTGCCTGGTGGACAAGACTACCAGGCAAACGTTCCGTATGGAGAATATCAGCCAAACGTTTTCTGCGGTGGCTTAGAATATCGGGCAAACGTTTCGTGAGGTGGCTGAAGAAATTAGCAACCAATAGCTTTTTGAGGTGGATAAGAATAGGAGCCGAAGATCTCGTTCCTATTAACGGTGAAGTCACCACTTTGACGACAGGCGACACTGTACCTGTTAACGGTGACGTCGCCACTCGGTAAGACCCCAGTTTCCGTCAACCCAACAGCTTGACCGCAACTGCCCCAACCACCAGGTGAGGCAGCCTTCACCTGTGGTCCTGTCTCGTGGGACAGTTAGTGGTCGCCCCGTCTCTAAACCCGTCCCTTACCTCCTGCTGTCCACAGGGTACTCCCACCCTCCACCTGGAGTCGAATTTCTTCTGTCTGCCACCACTGCTGACCTGCTGATGCCCTGCCAACGGTACTGCCTTCCACCTGACTAACTGAAGACCTTGTCGTTGTGGCCAGTCAGAGGGGCCACTCCCTGGACACTCCACTTCGACGAGACTTCGTTCTCAAGCTTCGCCAGGCCTTAGTCTCTGTCTTGGGCCATTGTCTCCAGACGGCTCTCACCACCCGAGACCTCTCCAGCTCGCTCCCCCCCCTCTTCCCCCACCCAGCCCTCACGTCCGTTGTCACTGCCAACACGAAGCTGACCTCTGGTGCCTTTTCCTCACCCCCTTCCCCCACCACCCACCACCCATCCAGGCCCTCACATGGCTAATGGCGACACGAGTAATGAGGAGGGCTGGCGTGTAATTCGGATAAAATGAGAGGGTTATTTTGCTGGCAGAGAAAGGAAAAAGTGCAGTGTGTGTGTGTGTGTACGGTACGGGACTTGCGTTAATGAGCGTCTGAGAATGTTAAGGTCTGGGAATCCAGGGAAGGTGTTCCGAGCCCCGCGCTGGGCAAAATGGAAATCAGCGTCGGTGATGGAAGCAACGCTGGCGAATACTGAAGCACCCTGGTGGTAATAATGTCTTGCGGCGGTAGAGGCTTCAGTCCTTCAATGTATGGTGGTTTTGGAGGCCTTCCCTCCCAAGGTGACCTATCTCCTCGTACGTAGGAGTTGCGTCTGTCTCTTTTACAGGAGCTTTTTGGTTGGTTGACGCATGAGGAGCTTATGTAAACTAGCGCTTCGTTCTCCGTTGGTGCTCAAGGGTCGCACCGTCATGTTTGATTAAGCGAACCGTGAACAGTGTCACATACAATCAGTAGAATCATCAGGCAACATTTTCCTTCACGCATACAACAAACTACGAATGTTAAGATCACTGGAACATATAGACTGGGGCATCAGGTAACCTGTTCTTATGTTCATAAACTTGATTAGTTACCGTCTGAAAGGTCCATCTGCCTCACAGTGTGAGTTCTCGGTCGTAATCTTCATTACAGGTAATCGATACTCAAACAAAAGAGTTGAAGAGAGACACCCCGAGAAGCTTGGTGGACTGAACAACCTGGAAGAGGGGGTGCTGGGGTCTCATAGTGAGGCGGTAGGTGAGTGGGACGTGGTTCGAAGTGATGACAAACACGACTATAAGTCGTGGTTTGGTGGATGATGAGGTGTTTGACGATCGTTCACTCCTGGAAGCTGTTACGGGTGTATTTTTTAATATATGTGTGGCGTGTGGGACGCTACAGGTGGAGTGGGAGGGTGGCTGGAGACCCCTGGGAAGTGTGGAGTCTGACGACGCTCTGAGGGACATCAGTTGAATGATAGCGTTCAATTGGAGTGGCTCCTGAACCCAAGTGGCTCTCAGGCTCCATCCCTGCTGTAGATAGAGAGCAAAAGATGAATATAATCCAACGAATGTAACCCAGAGTTCTGAGGGCCTCCTACTAGCTACGAGCACGCGCCGTCGTGTTGATGTATTGTGAGAAGGGGAACAGGTGAAGTTAAGGCACGGATCTGGACGATTCATGTCGACGACAGACTTATCTGGTCCAGCTGTTCAGATCCCACGAGTGTAAACATTGTCTTAGAAGCTGATTATAAATGTATATTACGCCAAGCAGCTCATCTAGCCGTATTGCAGATGCAAGTAATGCAGAATATTCAAGAGGAAAATTAACTTTTCTCTGGGAGTTGGGCTCGAGCTTGTGACTTGGAGAGTTCCGGGCGACGACGAAGATGCGCGACGTGGGAAAAGGTTAAGAAAGACGACGACGACGACGACGACGACGTGGGGGTGGGGTTGCGGCGTGGGACTGAGTCAGGGGAGAGCACGTCCGGCACTCCAGGACGACCCCCGGGGAAAGAGGGAGACTCCCTCCCTCCCTCCCTCCCTCACCAGCAACGCTAACGCCTCCCCTCCCTTGCGTGGCTGGCTGGCCAGGCCCACCCCCACCACATGCCACACATGCCTGTGGTCAACTAGTTCATTTCCAGGAACCTCGTTCATACCAGGGTTCCTGGTGCTTCCATCCTCACCACCACCACCACCAACACCGTCCAACACCTCACCAACATCACCAACACGAACCTCCGACACCTCACCACCAATATTCTAGCTCCCCACAGCACCAGCGCCTCGCCACCACCAACAAGCTCTGATACACCAAAACCAACACAGCCTGAGCACACCAGTATAAACATAGCAGTAACAGAGCACCCAGCGACGCACCACATTCGTAACGTGACACCCAGCTGCACGTCATCTTCTTTAACACAGCTCCCAGCGACACACGATCTTCCTACCCTAGCAGCCGGCGACCCCACCACCCCCTTCCTAACATAGCAGCCCCCCCCCCACCATCACAACAGTTAACAGAGGCGGCTCATGTCTAGGATGTCGACGACGAGGAAGGGGGAGGAGGAGGGAGGGAGGAGGACAGAATAGTGGTATACACACGCACCCTCGCCGTAAGAACCGTCGCAGTTATACCACTGCACCGGTGACTCGACCTTACAGCGGTCGTTTCCCCTTCTCGCCATTTCATCTCCAGCCACGGGCACAACAATGGCAGGAACTCCGTCATGACAAAAACAGTATATGTTATTCTCCGGCACAAAAGGTATTCATAATGGGGGGAGTTAATGTCTCTCTCCCATTCGTGGCTCGGGTTCCGCAGAGGCAGATTGCACTCTAACTGGCCCTGAAAAAAAAAAAGAGAATAATGGATGATATTAGAGTGTGAATTGGTTGTTAGGAAGCCCCATGATTGACACCGCCTCCCAGGTTGGTTCAACATACTCCGTGGAGTGGTATTTGTGTGTGGGGGGTGATGTATGAGGGATTTTGGGTAACCCGTAACTAATTCAGGCATGGGTCCGAATCCACGTTGTATTCTGAAGTCCTTCGGCACGCCGTGACGACCCTTGAGCACGACGGTACTACCCACAACGTCCAGGTCGATTTTCACGCCTAAGGGTCGTTCCGTCGTGGCCCAAGGGTCGCATAGAAGTACCCAAAGGATTTACGTCTTTGTACAGGTATTTTTCCAACCAGGCAGACATACTAAGTACCTGAATTTTACCTCTGTCTCTCTCTGTCGACATAAATCACAGGAAATCACAGATAAACACTTGTTTTATTTCCTTCTGGGGTGATTTTGTCGTGAAACATGGCGGGAGCGAACCTTAATCAAATACTGTGAGACATTCTTCTTATGTTTTTCTCTCCTTTTCTCATGGCCTCTTGCCCTGTGTGCGGTTTGTATATACAGGACACCTTCGGTAATCCAGAATGTCTGGTGTGTAAAGGTGTTGGGCCTGCGACGCACTCCGGGGTTTAGGGGAAACAATGTACACAGTTCTGTTCACGATTTAACTCTGCGGGATTGACGTGGATAATTCCACTAGAATGTATGCTAAAACCTTTATTTTTTTCTCTCTCTTTCTTGTGGTCCGCACCCCCTTACACGGAGCTAATGCAGCTTCAAAGCTGCGCTACAATCAGGAGCGCAGCCTTGAAGTATATATATGGCGTGGTGGTTGGTTGGTTGGTTGGCCAGTTTGGGCTTTAGGGCCACCAACTACCGATGTCAGTACAGTCCGTCAACGTCAGGTTGTGTATCCACCAAAAGAAATATCTTAACATCTTCGTCAGGTGTTGAGGATAATTGTAAAACCACACACACTATTACCAATGTATTTGGCCCATAGTTTGCCTAGTGTTTCGTCCCTCTGTATCTGTAACACTGACACACAAGTGACAAACAGATATCTAACACACGCAAGCCTTAATACTAATACACCCGTTAAGAATTAATCACATGTGTGCATACAAATACACAATACCTGTATATATGTTTATCTTTAAGGCATGAACTCTGTGATGCCTCACGAAATTTTTTTTATTAGAGTTTTAAAAGAACAGAGTTTAAAAAGTGAGTTGCCAGAGTCTTTATTAAATCTTTTCCGAAGTAAACACCAGTAGTACAAGGTCCCAGTACCTACACAGGTGTCCGTAATGAGTCCCAGTTGCACCTTTGGTGATTAGATTCGCTTTCGTGCTTCTGAACTGTGTGGAAGACCGCTTGGTGATCTCTCGATAGATTTACGCGTTTCGATTCACGAAGTCACTCCATTCCAGTCAGTCCATCCCAGGCAGTCGTCTCTTGCGTACTCTGTGGGGCTGGAGTTGACTGCCGAGCTATGACCCACGGAGTATACAGGCACTTGGTACTGTCACAGTTCCTGGGTGGCTGGCCTCGACCAGCCGAGGCTGGCTCTCTCTCTCTCCCTCCTCTTTAGACTAAGTTCTAATGAGATTTACTTTGGTTAAAAACGGGTATGAAAAAGTTCCTGGCGTTGCCAACCGTGTCGAAGAGGTTGTATCCCAGGATGGTGATGACCTCCCGGCAGCGGCCTTCAGCGTACGTGAGGTAGTCCTGCTTGATGTGGTTCCTCCACCTCTGGTAGGTGTGGATGGTGTCCCGGTACGTGGAGAGCTTGTCCGTGTTTCCCTTCTTCGTGTGGGTCGCTATGAATTTCTGAACACACACTGGAAGCTTCTGCCTCCTTCTCAAGACCTTGCCCTTGCTTTTGGCGTTCCTGTCCAAAGCAACGCGTGATTTCTTCTTATATCTGTTTGGAATGTTGTTGCTCCTCAGGACGCCCAGGAACCGGAAGATCCGCCTTGCCTCCTCCTCCAGGTTGGTGCAGAGGTCCTCGTACCTGAAGCAGGAGAGCGTACGGCAAAGGGGTTAGGTCTCAACTCCAGGGACTTCACACAACACAGCAAACACAGAGGCCATCAGTTGTGTCCGTCTGCATGACCTCACCTCACTGAAGAGGCTCAGACAGACGTGAAACTTAGGTACTCTTCCCTAAGCAGGACGCCACACCAGACAGTGAGATCATTAACACATAACACCGTAGAGGCGGGGAAACATAATTATAGGAATCGAAATCCTCTGTATGGATTGGGCAGTTGAGGAGAGGTTGTCTATCAGGGAAAGGAGGAGATACTAGGGGGTAAAAGAGGTGGTATGAAGGTGGGAGGGAAATGTTCTTTGGGAGGGAGTGGTGGTACCAGTGGGGAGGAGGAGGAGGAGGTACCAGGGGAGAAGGCAACGACTGCAGGTAATCGTGTGGCCACCAAGACTATGGCAAGACTCACCTGACGAAGATGTACCGGTCTGGGAAGAGCGTCTCCATCTCCGTCCTATACTGAAGATCCTGTGGAGAGGCCAAGAAAAATTACTCATACATAAACAAATGTATTTACGATTATATACATGTATACTATATCGAACAACATGATCTCCTCCCACGCCATATGTATCGTGCCCGGGAATTTTCATTTCCAGCTCTTCCTTCAACCAAGCCCTCTCAGATATGACTATTCCATGGTTTGCCCAGGATGCTTACATGCCCTGGTTCAGTCCATTGACAGCACGTCGACCCCTGTATACCACATAGTTCCGACTCACCGTAACATCAGCAAACAACAGCTGACCCACACTTCCCAGGCCCTCTCATCCCCTACAGACTTGCATATACCGTCGTGCTCAAGGGCCCTACCTTCATACTACTCAAGGGCAGCATAATACCTTCGTGGCCAGGGGCCCCGGGTTAGAGACTTCTTCGCCTTGTCATGAGAGTCTGTACCAAGGAACCTCGATCACTGAAGGAGAAGCTTTTTACTGATATCATCAACGAGAGGTCGTCTGCTGCCACCACCAGGCATTTGTTACAGGTACGGGGAACCACCCTATACACAGCGGACGACGTTCGGACTTAAAAGTGTCACGTACGATCTATGTCAGTTGGGTAATGTACCGAGCACCGATGGCAAAGCAACGTTATTAGCAATTAAGTATCATCTTTTTTTTTCCCCTCCCCAGAGGCATTTACCGGCGGTTCATGGTCGCGGAACAATCTCCCGCGCGCTGATTCGCCTCTTCCGTTCTAGATATGACAGAATTCTAATCCATAGTGTGGGTAGCGCTGCCACGACGGTTTATATAGAGTGGGTCGTGGACACTTTTGCTTTCCACGATCCACTTTCGGCACAGCTCTGTAGGGTCCTCCATTCGTTGAATACATAACCCCCTTTCCCCCTCTCACCCCTACACACACACACACACACACACACACATACACTCAGAGATGGTCAGTGTAGAGAGAGAGAAGAGGCTAGAGAGTGCACAGACACAAAGAAATAACCCCATACAATCAGGTTACTAAGCACAATGGAGTCGGAGGGTCTGATAATCTATCGCCGCCGGATCTTATCTCCATACAGAGCAACACAAAAAGCGAAACTATGTAGACAGAATGATGATGATTATATAATGCTCTCGCTCCATTCTGTGGTAAATGAGGATATGGAAAGGTCAGAGATACAGGTGGTAGAACAGCCAGCCAACATTTTAAAGGCGTATGAGAGTAAGGGACGAGCAGAACAACACAAGGAAGAAGCCATTAAGCCCTGAAAAGGATAATGCAAACATACCAGAAGGAAAATTGATGCTAAGCGACGTTGTATGGTCGATACACGACCCTCAACCATTCACTCGGTCTACAGAAGACCAAGAGGTTTACTTCCTGTATTGGTTTACCCTCCCATACTCTCACCCATGACACAGTTCATCCTTACTGAATCCACATCAACAAATGTTACATGCACATTCTTCTCTTCTTCGAATATTCCCAGAAATGAGCTTCATCTCCTCATAGAAACTGTGAACCGCACAACCATTTTCTTTCATAGATCATTTTCACTTACTTCACCACATGCAGTTTTCTTTGATCATTATTTTGGTTGTCACCTTGACGTGTGATATACTACTTACACGAGGCAGGTCTATTCAGGTTACTATATTCATATTACGCACCCTTTTCTTTCGCACAAAGGTACATTTACAAGTTCGTTCCATTCATTCCTCTGATTTTTTGTAAGTTCGTTCCATTCAGTCCTCTGATTCATTCCTTCCCCTCATTGTTCACACGTAAACATCACGACCACAGTCGTGTACCATCCTCTCCAACCTTTGTTCTGTCATCCACCATCGCTACTGTTATCCCATCCACTCCAGGAGCCTCCTCGTATCGCAATCTCTCCTTCTCTTTCATGATCTCTTATGCGATCTCCTTCCTGCATCACAATTTGATTTCTTTGGAAGCCATGGACGACATTTTTTTTTTACGTCGTCACCGTCACTAACATCAAGTTTCTTGCTGATAAAACTTTCAATTACTTTACTATGTTCCAGCAGATTTACTGAACCGTGGAGTGGAGTAGCGTATTTTGACGTGTGCTGAGCTTGCATCAAAGGCAAAGTTAACACAACCTTCCCTCACCAGTAAAGGAGATGATCTACCCCACTCACTCACCTGGAGCATGAACGGGCAGGTGTTATCCTCAGCAGCCTTCCCCCACTTCGAGTCCCTCATGGACAGCATTACGGCGCGGGGATCCCTCACCAGGTGGATCATCTTGAGGTGGAGGCGCTCGTCGTCCATCATCTCCCTGGCCCAGCTCAGCCGCAGCCTGATGGTTTTCACGATCACGACCTTTTGCCGTTCGCACGTGATTCTGGCGGCCGTCTCGTTCTTCCTCAGCGAGACCCCATCGCTGCACTTGGAGGAGGAGTTGGCGGGGGCTCTCAGGCGGATGGTGTTGTTGCCATCTCTCAAGCTGAAGAGGTTCTCCCGGACGTCGCAGTCGAAGTATCGGAGGGTTTCGTTCATGACCAACACCCTGCTCGCCAGCGACCTCCTCATTGGTCTGACGGGCTCGAAGAAGTAGATGTTGCCGCCCTGGGACGCCACGAGGTCCGCCAGGAAGCTGGACCCGCTCCGTCCCAGCGAACTCAGGATGAGGATGTTGGTGCGACCGGGACGCGAGGCGTCTTTGTGCTTAACTGAGACTTTTGGACGAACGCGATGGTCCTGCGCACTGTTTTGCCGGTGGTCGTTGAACGGAGCCATCGGGAGCTGTCCACGCTGGGAGAGATTCTTCAGGTCTGCAGAGAGAGATAGAGAAAACTAAGAATGTGTTACCTTCAGAGGGGTTCCTCCGCCTTCAGAGTCAACTTGAACTTGGTTAATGACATTCCCACCGACAAACAACCCCCAGGGCCAGCCCCCCACCACAGTCTTTACTGTGGTTACCTATACCCTTGGGAAACCATCTTTAACCACAATATCTACGTTTCTGAATCTCGTCCTTCGCAAAGACCCACGTTCCTGGATGTTTACATATCATCTTGAGGAAAATACCTTTCGTGAAAAAAAGAGAAAACTTTCCTCCGTACCACCCAAGATTGAGAACCTCTGCCTTCCCATAGACTCACTTCCTCAGTTCCGTTCGCGACGTGACGTTACCCCGTGTCATATGACATGTCACTAACCAGAGGGCTCCTTGCATTTCCTGGTGCTCTTCCCTGTATAACGTGATGGTCCGGAAGGACACAGTGTTACCGCCACGGAAGGAAGAGCACTTAATATCCCCATTCCCAAGGCTGGCTATAGGACTATCCTGCAGTGCTACACGACTTGAGACCATTCTCCCTCACGATAATGCGCCTACGAACCCCTCCTCAAAGGAACAATGATCCATCTATGGCTGAAATGGTTTCAGGAAAATTATTATACAGTGCTGCTCTCCATTCCAGTTTAGATCCCACGGTCTTCTGAGGTCTACGACAGACGCCCTTGTTTCACAAGAAACTGCCAGTCGTGAACCTCATCGCTCAGCGACATCGCCTACCTATTAGCAGCTTTCTTTGACAGGAAAAAAGACACATATGGTCAGCGTCCTGAACGATGCTGGAGCCTGATAAGCACAGAAGGGACTACTTAGGGCAGGAAATAAGTGGAAAGGTATTTCGATAACACAGGTGATTGATTGACCGTAAGGAACAGCATCCCAGACCATTCATTTTTGTGGGGTTTGATCTGTGACCTCGTGAAACCCTTTATTTAGAAGAATTAGGTAAAAATAAAAAAATAATGAAAAGGATCTAGAGTTACTGAAATGAAGCACATGCGTATGGATAAATCCCTCTCTCAGGTAAACTGTTAATCAAAGCATTTAATTCCCTATCGGTCGTCAAAGCGCATAAAAAGGATACTATCATTGGAAAATACATGGGATACTTGGCAAATGTGTGTGTGTGTGTTTAGTCAGAGACTGAGTGACATAACACTATAATTACAACACTGAGTTCTACTGGTCACCGTATTATAAGTTTTCCTCAGGAACTATAAATGATAATCACCCTCACTAGCTCTTTGGACATGGTATTCCCAGAACTCTCTTTATAAAGGAACTCTCATATTATTAGTCTTGCCTGATATGTGTAGAACGTAGGTCAGGATGAGGGAGACGCACATAAGCCACAACACTGCTACAGCTCGTAGACGCCACTTCATACTGTCACGTTCTGTAACCAGAAGTTGATGTGTTACTAAAGGCTTGTGATTGTATTCCATTCGGTTTACATTCACGTCATATGCATATGAGATTACTAAGAGCAGATGTATACTAAGGGTACACACACACACACACGTGGAAGCCCACTGGGACCACAGTGGCCCAAAAGCAAGCAGTAGTATTTACCCCACTCAGTTCTGGACTTCCACTGTGGCTGTGAAAGAACACTCGTTAGGGAAAGGATTTACCCACATAACCACATCCACTGCTACGTACGTTATCTGTTCTTCTCTCTGATAAGAATAGCGTGGGATTGCTTCTGCCTCTCTCTCTCTAAACTTGACCTCCTTCTCCTCCTCCTCCTCCTCCTTTTCCTCCTTACCTGACCTCTCACCCTAATGGCCAGCAGCATCATTCCTGGCCTTCCCTCCTCATGGCGAGCTACCCTCACCCAGACACTCACTCCCACCCCACTGACAAACCACTCTAAAGATCCACCTTCCTGAACTCACTCTGAGATCCACCATCCTGAACTCACCCACGCTGGCGGACACAACCACCCCTGAACACATACCTTTCTCCTCAGTATCGACGCTGTGGCGAAGGATGACGCGAAGACGTCTGAACCACAGTGCGTAAGCCTTCTGAATCCCACCAGAGGATTCCCCAAGCACGTTATCTTATGGGGAGCAGTCCAGTGTGGATTGTTTTGTGGAATGGATCGAAGTGGTTCTCCTCTGCGACCATGTACCACGTTCTGGTGTTGGACATGATCGTCGTGCGAGGTCCCCAATGGGTACCAAATATTCCCGAGTGTCTTTTTCTTTCCCCCACTCTCTTGACACAGGACACTGTCTTAACTCGTCAGGTCAGGCTGTTCCCAGGTACTGCCCTGAGCGCTGCTGGCATCTTAAGGTAGCTACGATGGGCAAGTGTCTGCCGGTTATCGGTTGCTAATGGAAGACATTATCTTCTGTCGTATTGATCACCATGGTAACCTGGGCCGGCGCCAAGGTAGGGCATGTACGATAGGCGAGTGATAATTATTTTCCTGAAATTAGCGGTGGATCTCGTTGGTGGCTGTATCACCCAACCACTCTTTTCAAATTACACACTCGAATCACCCTTTCCCTCTATCGTCTTAATCTTACTCTTAATCTTAACCTTCTCACTTCTGTCACGGGAGCTTTTTTGATAGTTAACAGCATTTAAAAACGCCATATACGTGGACTCAACATTTCCAACATTTCCTTCGTCTCCTCATGACTCAGAATATTCTTCTTTTTTTTCCTCTAAAGCATTTTCATAACTAACGAGTCCAAAGATATAGTTTACATACCCTTTTCTCTACCCAAATCCTCTTGTGTTCCTCACACGCAAGACGGTCACCAATCTGTCGCGCGCTTCCAGTCACAGATGACCGTACTCCCACACTGTACTAGCTCAACCTGACTGCTCCACACATAACCCTGGGGTTCGGCTCGTTGACAGCGCGTCGCCCCCTGTATATCTCACGGCTCCCATTCCATCAATCCCTTTGCACGCCTGTCACACTCCTGCACGTTCATGCCCCGGCGTTTTATAACCTCTAAGTCAGTCCCTCTTCGCTCGTCTTCTCCATACGTCCAGATAACCTCAGCACACCCCCCTCTCTCAGCTCTCTCAGCCATACCCGGCTCGTTACCTCTCTTACACTGTCATTCCTCACACAATTAACGCTCCCCACGCCGCGTACTGACTTGTAGCATTTTCTGTCCGACGCGTCCACCATCTTTCGTTCTTTTCTACTTAGGGCTCACGCCTTGCACCCGTACGCAGCACCGTTGGCTGAGTTTACCGTGCCATCACACATTCCCCATCTTTTACCCTCTCTGCCTGACCTCTCCTTCCACACACTCCTCAGTGCACACAGGGCCTTTTGGCAGCTCAACTACCCTATGGTTCGTTCCGGCTTCCCAGATGTCATCCGCTGTTACGTCCAATTCCAGATATGAACTTCCCACTACATTACTCAAACACACACTTGTAACCTTAACTTTTAATGTCGTTAACTCTAAGGGTTTCTCCATCCACCCAATTGTTCCCACCAGAATGACGCCACCTTTTGCACTCTCTCACTCGAGTCTGCCACCAGGTATGTGTCATCCGCAAACAGCAGGTGACTCACTTCCCGGGTATGGATTGATTCCATAGCCGTTTGGCTAACATGCCCAGCTTCCACGCGAGTGACAGCGGTT
>JAUUDW010174702.1:0-14676 GCA_032361385.1 Panulirus guttatus | reverse complement strand
TATATATGTGCATACAGCAACAATGAAATGCATACAGCAACGGCTGAATGCGTACAGCAACAGCAGAATGCATACAGCAACAGCGGGTTGCGTACAGCAACAACGAAATGCATACAGCACCAGTGGAATGCTTACAGCAACAGTAGGATGTGTACAACAACAGCAGAATGATTACAGCAACAGTAGAATGCATACAGCAACAATGGAATGCGTACAGCAACAGCGGAATGCGTACAGTAACAACAGAATGCATACAGCAACAGTGGAATGCATACAGCAACAGCGGAATGCATACAGCAGCAACAACAGAATGTGTACAGCAACAGTTGAATGATTACAGCAACAGTGGGATGCATACAGCAACAGGGGAATGCTTACAGCAACAGTGGAATGTGTACAGCGACAGCGGAATGCTTACAGCAACAATGGAACTTTTTCCTCGTACGGTTTCCATAAGGACTTAAAAAGAACTTCCATTTGGAATATTCTGCCACTCATGCTTCCCATTAGTTATTTCACTGAGTAACCAATGTATTTCAAATGTATGCTCTGAGAAAAGGAAAACAGGTGTTTTTTAGTAAGTTATAAGACTGAAGATAACTGGAATGGCTTTGAACTGTAAGCACTGGGATACCATTACATTCAGAGTAATGGAGTAATATGAAGAGTTGAAAATGTTTGAACTCATCATAAGATCGAACCGATGGCTAATATACAAGTGGTAAAGTTTAGTCACATAAGAGAAAGGCCTTTGAAATGTTGTAACACAAATGAGAACATTATGTGGTGCTAGGTATGATCTTTTCATAAATCACCCATCATCATGATATTTATCTTGTATTGTAGTTATGATTTTATGCATGTATTTCTTCAATTATTACTTTTAGGGAGTGTCTGTTGAAGCAGTGGATCCAGTGTTCCAAGCAAAAATGTTAGACATGTTGAAACAGGTCGGTCGCCCAGAGATGGTAGTTGGGTGGTACCATTCACATCCTGGTTTTGGCTGTTGGCTCTCAGGCGTTGATATAAACACACAGCAAAGTTTCGAGGCCCTGTCAGAGCGTGCCGTGGCTGTGGTAGTCGATCCCATCCAGTCTGTTAAAGGTAGGCATTAAATATTTATTTATGGAGGGATTGTGCTGATATCAGTCTCAATCCATGTCATCTTCTGCATACAGTGTTTTGTCTGGAATTGTAATCATATGTTTCATACCCTTAGCCTTAAATTGCATACTTTTCAGATGCTTTTTGTCGTAACCTTTTGGTACATTTCTTCAGTTAGTGTTAAGTCCTCCTTGTTTCTTCTTCCCCATAATCATGAATCATGATATTCGTTAGATTAGAGAAGTTGAAGAAAATGGGAAGATGGTGTAGATATGCTTTTGTGCATATTTTTAATAGCATAGGTGGAAGATAGGATGCCAAAGGACTGAAATGATGGTGCAATAGCCTTACTGTGTAAATGAAAAAATATAGAAAATTGATAATACACTTCTCGCAGTATAACTTACTGAGTTCAGCAGCTATTCAGGTGCAGTTTGCAAAGTGATATTAATGGAATTATTTGACTTTATAAGTCAGATCTGTATGTTTAAATTGTATATTGAGTAATCTGGAAAAGGTGGAAAATTGTTGAATGTGTGCAGGAGAAAGAAAAGCTTGTTGGCAGTAGCCTTAGGCTGGGAAACTTGATTATGGCCTGAGTTTTTACTAATTTTGAAATTCATTTGTTCTAGTAGGGAAGCTCTGTTACTTTAAGATTAATGCGGTATAGCATTAGATATTATGCATTATCCTTTCTTCCGTAAGGTAAAGTGGTGATTGACGCTTTTCGATTAATCAACCCTAACATGATGGTATTGGGACAAGAGCCAAGACAGACTACATCTAACCTTGGTCACCTACAGAAACCCTCCATCCAGGTTAAGAAATCTTTTGCCACATAACTACCTCTGTGATTTTTTTCAATAGTGTGCTTATAAAAGTTTGATTGATTATTAGTTCACCTGTGAGACACAGCACATGCCATATGAGAAATCTACTGAACTACTAAATTTTTACATGCTAAAACATTTTAAGTATGTAAGTTTTATTCATAAAAATGTTTATTGGGTACTTTTCTTATCTCTTCCAGGCATTGATTCATGGACTTAACCGGCACTATTACTCTATTCCAATTAAATACCGAATGAATGAAAGGTAAGTTGAGAGTGTCAATAAAGGTATAGTTTATTGTTTATTGTTTAATAGTGAAGCCTTGCTTTCACAGCATCTTCTTGTTTCTTGTATTACAAATTTTACCAAAGCATGTCCTTTTATTTACCTTTCAAAAAAGTTAGCCAAAGATAAATCATTAACCGGTTCATCAGTATTTTTTTGCTTACTCACCAGAGAACAGCAAATGCTCTTAAATCTTCATAAGAAGTCATGGATGGAAGGCCTGACATTGCAGAATTACCATGAGCACAGCAGCCTAAATGAGGACACTGTTAAGGAAATCCTTAATCTAGCTACAGCTTATAATAAAGTAAGTTGCTTTTAGCCTGGAATAGTTGGGTTACTTTCAAATATATTTTTTCCTTTTAATTATGTCAGTAAAACTATATTTTTTCTCCACTGGAATCAAGTCTTATGAAGCAGAGGTAGGCTGGTTTGGGATACACTTAAAGTGGTATAATAATGGCTAGACAAATCCATAACATGTTAAAAGCATAAATAATCATGAGCAGAGGGATATCCTCTTGACTGTACAAGCACCTTGTTATACTCTGGCTTGGTTTCAGTTGTACAACTAGTTTAGTAATACACCATATAAAGCAGATCATACTGAAAGTGTGTAAAGAATGTAGAAGTATGGATCTTATCTCACTAGGATTTTCCTGAAATCCTATGTCTAGATTAGCTTTTTCTCATGTAGGAAATTAAATTTACAAATGATAATGACACTGATGTTGACAGAATAGGTATGTATTTCCATACCATAACTGGTTATGGGGCCTGAATAATTCATAGTTACCAAATGAGAACAGTTTTTTGTCCAATTTCATGTCTCTTTTAATTCTTTCCATTATTCCCCATTTTTTTTGTTCAGAAGCAAATGTTTGTATGGCATTTTGTCTTGATTTATAATGTCACCCAGTAAAGTTTATAGCGTAACTGTATCTCATCTTGGTGTTCTTGTTTAAGTCCAGAATTTCATGATGCTTTGAATTTATATTTCATGTAACTTCTCCAAGCCAAGTAAAGCAAAGGAGCCATTGAACTGAATTGTCTCATCAAGGACTAAACTGTCTTGAATGCTCAATACCTGAGGTAAATTGTAGACTTCAGGTTTTCTTGTTTGGACTCTGGTAGACCTAAATTTCACCAGACCAGATTTGCTGGAATTAAAGCAACTCTTGAGTAGAAAACACACAAGAAAACTGATTGAAGGACTAAAGGTAATCCGCAACCTGAAGGTGCAATCTGAGACTTGACAGTGCACTACCAATTACCTCTAAATATTACTACAATTACCTTTGAAAATCACTTCAAGTAGGACACTTTCATATCATTTGTCAAGTTTACTATCACATATAGATTTATGTTCATGTAGCATGTTATAAATTCATCATTCATCCTCTAATCTTAGCTTGGATTGCACATTTGGCTTGCCAGTATTCCACTGAGGTAATTACTTTCGCTGAGGTGCTTGATCTTACACAATATGAATTTATTCGTTAAGTATTAGATGACAACCAAAAGCAGATTTTTCCTTAACGTTCCTCATATAAGATCATGTGAGCAAACATAACATATTTACATTTGTGTTGTTCAGTAATGACTAGAATCACATGAATGAAAATGTTATGATTGTTCCAAAAACAAAAAAAAAATAAAAATAGTTCCAGAAATCACCAGTTCTCGAGTGTTTGGAGTTTATTAGAACATACAGGAAGACTGAATGAGAGTTGTTGTGTAATACTAGAAGGGTAAACTGGTGCTAATTTTGGGCCAAGGAAGTCACAATTATTTGGTTGTCCATAATTTTGATGCATTTTCTAGGTTCTCTTGGTATGATTTTCATTTACGCCTTTAGTGGATAAGATGAGGCTCATAATTGCCTTTTGTGGCAGCCAGTCATTTAGGTAGAAATAAGATTATGATTAATAAAGTATCTTTGAATGTGTAGGAACCCTTCATGTTGAAAGATATGTTTCTTGGGTGTTACATTCATGAATGAAACAAGTTTTAGAAATGAAAGATTTAAAGTCCATCTGTCATTATCCATAGAATACTCCCATGCAAGTCTGATGGATATTTCTTAGTGATATTTGTGTTTCAGAGTTTGGAGGAAGAAGAGAAAATGACCCCAGAACAACTTGCAATCAAGAATGTTGGAAAGCTCGACCCAAAGCGACATCTGGAGGATAAGGTGGAAGTTCTCATGACCTCCAATATTGTACAGTGTCTTGGTGCTATGCTTGACACTGTAATTTTCAAATAAGCAGTATTTATTTTAAAAGAAGAAAGGATATACAAGAAATTGATGAAAGGCAAAAATCCACAATGGTTAACCAATAGTTATATTATGTGAAATCTTTGCCAAACAAAAATATGTGGAAAGTAACATAATCTTTTAATTTTTGTAGTCTTCATCTAGCTTGTTCCTGTTATACAAGTTTTAGAATGGTTATCTAATATACTTGAGCAAATTTATAAGCCTTTCTAACAATATTCTCTCTCTCTGCTTTATATAATACAAATGATTGTCCCTTTATAGAAGTCAATACTTTTCAAATTATATTTGTAATCTGATCTTGTTCATTTTTCTTATTTATTTAGATATATTTTTGACAAGTTTGTTAGATGTCATACAGATAGCACAGTAAATTAGTTTTTTTATGTAAGCTTGAGGAAATAAAATATAGAGACATTTCTTTTGATTATCTTACATAACTTTAAAGTAATTTGTGATATAATGTTTTTTAACTATTATACTTTTATAGCTCTGGTTTCATTTCATTAAAAACCTGGGCAGAAGGCATGCATGGTTTAGAATAACCAGACTGATGTGGTATATGGGGTATGATGTGATAGGATATGCTGAACCACATAAAATAAGTACTCAGAACAATCACTGGATGCATAGCAACACGAATACTCAACATATAACACAATGAAACAAAAAGATCCTGGATCCTCCCACTACAATCCCACTTCAGTGTGCATAGCATTCATATCTTCCCAACCATGCAAGACCTTAACCATCCAAGTTGCCTCATAACTAAACATCAACCCCACACAGAAATAAAAATTTTACCCTTGCCTCACACTTCAGCAACATACTCACAGATCCCCCCACCTGCAACAAACACAACACTGACAAATCACAAAAACACCAAAATGACCCAATAAGCACTAAATATTCACCTTCCTAAGTCAGTCTTAAGCATTACCCCACCAAGCATGGAACCACAATCACTAGACATATATGGTCTACACTTTCTCATCTGCGCTCTGGACATCACCCATTCCCACAACACTAAAAACACCAGTTCAACATATTTCAAGACCCTTCATGCCTATGATGAAACTATTACAATGCAGATATCAAACACACTGCTAAGTTGCCTGCAGTCTCCCCACATAGACATGCACACACATAACTTTATGAATTGTAGTTCCATCCATTGGGAGTGCTAAGGGAGCCCCATATTATAATATACAAGTAAAGATTTGGGGAGAATGGTCCATAAGGCCTTCAAAAACAACAAAAATTTGAAACGTGCAAGAGTAATGTCATGAAGGAACCCTCTGCATAAATGCATAGGAAGATAAACACAAAGAAGGTGTGAATTATAAATTAGTGAAACATTATAGCAGCACAGTTGAAGCAACCCTTAAGGTGTAGGCATGGCCTGAAAAGTCCATCACAGCAAGCTGTTTTGATCCTACATAAGGTCAAAACTACAATATGCTTCTGCAGTTTGAATATTGCACCTAAAGAAGCACAAATAGCTAATAGCGAAGGCCCAGAGGATAAAAACTGAGCTGGTACCAGTATTAAGAGAAATGAGTTTTAGGGAAAGGCTAGAGGCCTCAAATTTGACTAGCTTGGAAGAAAGAAGATTGAGGGGCGACTGATCACAACTTTCAAGTTTTAAATACATTGTTGAAGAAGCATTGGTGAACAGTTCCTCAAAAAATGTAAGGGTAGCACAAACAGAGGACATAACATGAAATTAAGCAAGAAATGTAAAAAAAAAAAGTGAAATTCTTTTATAGTATAAGAGTGGTGGAGGAATGGAACATATACATGAAGACATGGTAGATGTAGACATCATGGAGAAATTTAAATTTTTTCATGAGATGGGGCCTTATGAGTGCAAAACTCCATCCGCATAAGGTACAAATGGGTAATTAAAGCATGCAAAAATAAAAAACTTTTACAGAATAACTCTGTATCATACATTATTGATGAAAATACCCAAAAAGAAAGTAAACAATCCTCCATGTGGTGTGGGTGGGTATTGGGTGGACAGGGGAGGGCCTGGGTGTGCAATGAGGTTACTCCTGATCTATGCAAGAGTACAATAATCATTTTTTTTCCGGGTGTCTTTTCATTCTACATACATCTAATCACATCATACATTTTATGGTATTTCCAGGCCTGATTTCACAGTATACATACATGTCGTTTATGTAGTCAACATAAGCACATTTCTATATATTACAGATAACTTAAACAGGTAGAACTTTATTTTTCATTGAATAAATGAACACACAATCACTATCTAATCAAAAACATAAACATTTAATACAACAGAAATTCTTTCATTTTAAAAGTGACTGTATCACTGGACATGTAATTCTGACATCACATCAAGATGACATATGTTACATTCTCTTTAATGATCCATGAGTGAGTGAGATGCATATTTCTTTGGCTGAGGCCAGCAGCATCACCTGGATCCCCCATAGGAACTCCCTAATGGAAGACCATTTCAGTAATGACAGGAAAATTAATACCTTTACTGATGTTCACTGCAATCATCTGTGCTCTCTTCTACTGATGTGCATTACATTCAAAGGGTTAAGGGTACGGTGCAGAGAGGTTAATCTTGGAAATGGAAAAATTCTGAGGAAAGTTAAGTTTGGTGTATATATGCTAGCAAATGACATTACAAGATGAATTTTGAATAAATGTGGTTAAGGACTCATTATTAGTCAAACCAATTTCCAAAGTGAAAAAATTTATGTATATGAAAGAACAATATGTGGAAGTTCAAGTTCACTTTATTTCACTTACCATAAACAAAGGACATGAATGGTTTTAGTCTTCTTTAAAGCTTTATTTATATACATCCATTTTGTGTCATTATTAGTTTTTGTATTACTTCATTATAATCTTATTTGCTTTCAGGCACTGTAGACAAGTTCTATCCAATAATGATCTATGGATAAGACAAATTTATATACCTCTTTTGCCATGTAAGTGAAAGGAATTAAAGCCAACAAATATTTTTTTCTTGATTTCCTGAAATGGACTTGTAGTAAGATAAAAACACTATGTACAAACGGTAGTAACTTGAGAGACAGTAAAAGAAGATATATCTTTTTCAAGTAAGTGGATGAAGGCAAAGAGGGAGGTTGCCTCAAAACAATGAAATAAACAAAAAGAATATCATGAGAGATACATATCAAAGTTTTGTAAATGCATGAATAAGAGGAAAATAGCAGGAGAAAATTAGATTTAGAATTATATTTCACTTTGACAGTTTGAGACTGGATTTGCGCACATGAGAGATCATTGTTTATCTGAGCTTTTCCCAACTTTTCAAAGACAAGAAAGGCAATCATGTACTCAAAATAAAATACATCCTTATAAGCAATGAACAGCTTGGATGATAAAACAGTATAATAGCCAAAAAAAGAATTACACATTCTTTATACACAGACTTAAAATACATCAACACAAGGAGCACATAGAAGGAGCACCATTATCACACAAGTATTCATCATAAAAATACACTGAAAGTTTGGGACAAATGTGATTGAGATCAATAATAATTAAATGCAGAACAGTTCAGGCATCTGAACTGTTTATTTGTCAAAGGTAAGCTCAAGACGTAAGGCATCCAAGGAAAGCAAGAGCTTGATTCAATGACTGAACAATACGATTATCATGAGTTTTGGATAAAATTATGACAAGAAAATATGTGAATAAAAACCATGTTTTCTCCTGAATGTATGAAACTGAAAATGGACCAAAACATGGTTTGTTTACTTTGTGAGTAATACTAATAATAACCCACATACCAAGTGTTCTGGCTCCATTGGTATTTTAGCTATTTAACTATATGTTATTACAGTTCATCAAATGCTTTTGGATTAAATACCATTAAACTGAGAAAATGGAAAATAACTTTGTACTATTTGTCTTACATCAACAATTCTAAATAAGAGGATGCAATGAAGAAAAGCAAAAAAAAAGAACCTACTTAATGTTAAAATTTGCTGCTAGTCTACTTCTGAATTTTCTTGATTTCTTTTGTAAACTGATGGTGTTGGAATCTATAGCTGCCTTTCTCATTTCAATTGATGTTGTGTCACTGGAAGTACAATTGCCATTAGATTCATGATTGCTCTGCATAGTTTGCTTTGATTCAATGTAAGAAACACAAGGGGTATCACAACCTGATGTCTGATTCATCCACGAAAAGGCCATGATTAAATCTGCTTTGTTCTTGTCTTGTGATGCATTATTTCCGTAACCAGCGACTGCATTCAGGGTTTTGTTGCTCTGAACACTTTCAGTTGCTGTTAGAGCTTGTGTATCTACTTCCCTACATGGCACAACCTGCAAATCTGATCCCTCTACCATCATGGGCTGGGAAGGTATTTTATCCCTTGATATCACTATCTTTCTAAGTTCTTGTTCCATGCTACTCTGAATATTAGAATCTAAAAACATTTCTTGATGACATGTGTTGGGTATTCTGGACGGCTGTGACTGCAACTGGTACTTCCTGTTAACCTTATCTTGGGAAGAATGAACTGCAGCTGCTGCTTCATTCCTCTGGTGTTGTACTAATTTATGTGCAAATGTTACATGCTTTGTTCTCAGTGATGGACTACCAGGGACCTTCAAACAAGAACTTGGTTTATTATCAGCTGAAGTCACCTTTGGGTCTGTAACTTGGGGCTGGGTTTCACACGATGGAGAGTCTCTACCTGCACTTGCAACAAATGTTTTTTTATCAGACCCATATTTACTGTTTGTTGGACAAACATTACTTGGGACCACTTCCTCTTTACCTCTACCTTCCTTACACTGCTCATTGTCTTTCTGCATTTGGAAATCGGAAACAATCATAGAGTCTCTGAGCAATGAAGAGCCCTTTCCATTTTCCTTCTCAGATGGATGCTTGTAAATAGTGAGATTACTAGTATCCTTTAAAGTTGTTTCAACCTGGTGGGACAACTTATTAGATTCTGTAGTTGAACCTTTAACAAATATTGACCCTTTGTGCTTAAAATACCCCTGACTAGTAACTGTTGTATCTGGACAAAGATTTTCTTGTTCTTTATAGACCACCTCTGGCAAGATACTGTTAGACTGAGGTTTATCAGTATTATGGTTAGGAGATTTAGAACTCCTATTACGAGAGAAGACTGGAATGCTGGATCCTTTTCTACCCAAACTGTGGATCTGGTTTTCAGCTGTAACCCCTGTATATAACTGAGAAGCTTCACAACTAGACTCAGAGGAATTATCAACTACATGCTTATCAACAACCGATCTTGAGTCTATTACAGATGGACAAACATAATATGGGGAAGATTCATGAGTCTGGTTTACAGAGCTATAGATTCCTTTAGATGCAGTAGTGTGCTGCTGCACACCTTGTCCATCCTGATTGCACTTTTTTCTATGAGACCTAGGTGAAAGCTGTGGCAATGCATTTGTGGACCTTGTCAAAGATCCTAGGGAAGAGCTTCCAGTGTCACTTTTTGCACATGTATGTTCTGTTTCTGAATATAAGTCTCCTGCATGAGCAGTATACTGTGGGTAAGAATGCCTTGCCTGGCAAAAACCTGACGTTGTGTAGTTGCTGGTTTGTTCATCTAGACTGACTGAATGCCAGTGACTTGGAGTTAAAGTGTGAGGAGGCTCATGTGGAGTAAGTGAAACCTGAAAGGAGAGATAAAACATTATCAAAGAACAATATATATATATGTGAGTGAATGTGGCCATTTCGTCCATCTCCTGGCACTGCCTCGCTGGTGCGGGGGGTGGCAATGCTGTTTTCTGTGGGGCGGGGTGGCGTATGTATATATATATATATATATATACATACCTGAAAAGAAATAACTTTTAGGCCTCACAAATAACTTTACCCCAAAAAGTAACCCAACATCTCTCTTGTGTTGAGTGGCAGGCTTTGGCAGATTCAGTAAAAAAAAAATAATGGCCATTTATAACAAAACTGGGCTGCATGGAATGTCTACTTTACCTACAAAAGCAGGGATGACTGCAATAAACTTCCTCAAAACACAAGTAGCCAAATCACACTTTATTGAACTTTATCATAGGTTTTCAAACCTAAGTTGATTCAAACCAAAGCAAAACATAAACTATTTTGAAGCAGATTTTATGCATTAAATCTACATTCATTGGGAGCATTTTTTTTTTCAACTAAAAATACAATGTCATGAAGGTAAACAAGACAGGGAAAATGTGTGAAAAGGGCACTGTTAATCCCAGATGTGTGGGGGAGGGGGCTGTTGGGGTTACAGAAAATTCTGGCGAGCGTCCTTTGTCTTTCTTTTAGTGGTGACAACGATACGATTGTACACGGATAATGGCTTTAATTATCAGGTACAGACATACAAACATACAGGGAAGTATCTTAGATGTTAACTTAACTGGGATTGATCTCAGCAATGCCTTTCACTAAATACTTTCTAGGACCAGTGCATACAACCTCTCCTCTTTGTATATTCCTAAAATTTCATCTACATAAATGTTTACAAAGAAAAGGATAAATACAATCTCTACAACATGACTAAAAAAAATTTATCATGTTAGGGACCTTCCTCAAACCAAACTCGGCTAAGTAAACATCTCAAGTACATCCCACAGAGAAAAACAGAGCTAAAGCAAAGGGCAGAATAGCCTCTACGTGAATGAGTACAACACCTAACAGTCAAGTCTTAGCACAGGAATTAAGGCAGGAAATCTGACTACAACCCTCATGGAAAGAAGCTTTGATTAAGAGATAGAATTTCTAGTGACAGACTGGAAAAACTGATCTAGAAGGAGAAATCTTGTGGAGAGGTTTTTAGAGTTAAGGTAGTTAGGCTGCCCTACGTAAAGTAGGACATCTGTAAGGAGTAAGAGTAGGATCTAAGAAATCATCATAGTAGAAGTACTTGGGAGTGAGATGACAACATTTATTAGTAATCCATATGTAGAATAACATGAAACAAATATTATGACAATAAAATTGTACAAAAATACATCAGTGATTACTTTGGAGCTAGTTTATTTAGTCAAATACCTGAATATTTATAGTTAATTAGTGGACGTTAGGCTTCCAAGTCGAAGTCTAAATATTGACGAATTTCCCCTTCCATAGATATTTCTTTCCAAATAGCAAGTTTAAAGTGAAGAATCTACAATCATATTAGGTGGTGATTTTAAGCAGGAGTAAATCAAAGTATGCAAGTCTGGTATGATCAATAACTGAAACACTCTGGTTTGAAGTAAAAAACTATACAGGTTATGCTTTTGATTAACAGTTACTTCAAAATATTGGATGGAATCCTAGTCGTCACCTGTGAGGTCATTCCACCAACAGTGCTCTTTAATAAGATTGCTGACCCATGCCATCACTGAAAAGTATGCCCAGCAATGCAGACTCCCTTTGTGCTACAAGGTATACCCCCGAGCATCATGTTTATAATCCCCATAACATTAATTAGCAGATATTAACATATGTAATGTTTCTATTACAGATGACGTTTAACTTCCAGTCCAGCTCGGCAGCATGCAATGGCAATAAGCCCAACACTTCAGCAATGATCATCTAAAGTTACATATCATGAGCTTCGCCATTATGAGAGGCTCCTTAATCCTACAATATACAGTCTACATCACGTGTTTAAAAACTTTTCCTCCAAAGGTCCTTAATGTCTATAATTTTAGCCTTGCTGCGTGAGTTTGGTAATGTGTCTGCTTTATCAACTTGAGAATCTAATGATGGCTGGACTTCTTGTTGGTGTTCAATATCTGCGGCCCGCCTGACCCCCAAACTCACGCACACTGTGAAAACAAAAGGTGGTAAAATGTGAAATAGTAAAACACTCAACATATCTCTGTGGTCATCTATGAATACATAAATAGACTCATTGAATGGTTTAACTGTTACCACTATCATCACAGTGTATGTGATCATGCTGATGTCCGTATTTGAATAGTTGATGAAATTAAACTGTAAATTCACTAAAACAAATGATGCAACATGCACTCATCAGAATGCTCAATATTCAACACTGACAATGATAGCTGGTGAGGCATTAGGTATATCAGTGTATTACATAAAATATTTGTTGGGCATGTGTACACCAAAGGTTCTTATATATAAAGCAAAAATGTTAATTTCCCTTTCAGTGCTTCAGTAAAATTATGGATCTAAAGCTTTCTTCAACATTCTGGGTTACCAATTGTTTCTTTGTCAGTTCTATTTGAGTTATGGGGAGAAAGTGTTAAATTTGTGTTGCTACATCTCTTAACCTTGTATATATGTATAATGTATTTATTCCTATGCATGTATGCACACCCCAGCCATTCTAAGCCTGATACCCTTTAACTAATCACCCCTGAGGTAAGGATGAACACTACGTTGGGTGTAGGCTGACTGCCATGCCTACGATTCAAATCCATGCAGTTCGACCCTGGTCTGGCCCATGCTGACTCATGGTAAGTGACGCTAACCACAACCCCGCAGAGGCCTGTGTGTGTTATTACCTATTTAAAAAGGAGCGAGTTCTACATTCATGAGGCCCCCATCTCCTGAACTATACTACTAACTACTACTCAACAACTTTCTGAATGTTTGTATGCTCTGCATATTCACAGTCTCTTAATTCAGTGTATTCCATCAATCCACTACCTATCTTTACGTATTTTCAAAGAAGTCTCTTGACTAATTTCAAGTTGTGTTTTAGGATGTTTCATTCCTGCATCTTTTGAAGGACTTTCCATTCTACATCATTAAGCTGGTTTAGAAATCTGTAGCAGGAGTTGTGGGAGTGTTTGAGGAAGTGAATTCTAGACTGATGTGGGCAAAAATGAAAAGTGGATGGCATGAGTTGGGAGATTATTAGTGCTTATGCACTTGGCTGTGAGAAGAAAGTTCACAAGGCAAGTGTTTTGGGAGCAGCTGAATAAGTGTGTCAGCAGTTTTGATGCAAGAGACTACATATTAGTGATGGGTGACTTAAATGTGAAGGTAAGTAATGTGGCAGATGAGCATAAAACTGGGGGCATGGGGTATTCAGTGTTAGGAATGGAAATGGAGAGCAGCTTGTTGAGTAGTGTGCTGAAAAAGGACTGGTGACTGGGAATACCTGGTTGAAAAAGAGGAACATACAAATGTATAAATATATAAATAAGAAAGATGATCAGCTGGCATTATTGGAAACTGATCAAGTATAATAAATACAAAATAAATATTAACTGATAGGTATGTAAAAAGAGAGACTTTTATATGTAAATGTGCTGACAGGGGCAACTGGTAGGATGTCTGATCACTGTCTTGTGGGGGCAGGGGTGAAGATATGTAGAGGTGTTTGGAAAAGAGGAGACAATATCTGGGAGAAGAGATTGGTGAGAGTAGATGAGCTTGGAAAAGAGATGTGTGAGGAACACCAGGAAAGATTGAGTGTAGAATGGCAAAAGTTGAGAGTAAATGAAGCAAAGGAGACTGGGTATTTAGGGAAGCAGTGCTGACACGTATAAGAGGGTTAAAGTGGCATGCAAAAGAAGGGTGGTAGGCAGATTAGAAATGGTAATGAGTGGTGAGATGAAATAAAAAAGTTGCTCATGAGAAAAAAAAGAGGCATTTGGGCAGTACTTACTAGGAAGGAGTGTAAATGATCGGGGGATCTGTAAGAGAAAGTGGCACGAGGTCAAGAGGAAGGTGCAAGGGTTGAAAAAGAGGACAACTGAGAGTTGAAGTGAGCACCAGTAAACTTTAGGGAGAAAAAAATAATGTCTTGGAAGGATATTAATTACGTGAAAAAAAAGAAGAACATTAGTGAAGGGAGCAAATGTGAAAGTGGTAAAGGTAGTGATCAAGTGAGGAGGAGATGGAGTGAGCACGGTTGAAGGACTGTAAGTTTGATGACAGGGTGGCCAATATTGGATGTTTGGGTTGGGGAGGTATGCGAAGTGAGAGTTATCACGAGTGATTTGGTAAAGATAGCTGAGGTAGTGAAGTCATACATAAGATAACATGGTAAGGCGGCTAGAGTGGATAGTATTGTAGTTGAATTTATTAGGAAAGGGGGTGACTGTGCTGTTGACTGGTTAGTTGGGATTTTCAATGGGTCATGGTGTGGTGCCTGGGAATTGGTAAAATGCATGTATAGTGCCACAATATAAAGGCAAGGGGGATAAGTTGTAAG
>JAUUDW010174591.1:0-12503 GCA_032361385.1 Panulirus guttatus | reverse complement strand
GAGTCTGATGTACGCCCAAGCCATCATTTCCAAATTTCACACTGTAACTAATTATCCAACTCGATGAAATAACATACCAGGGTCAGCAGCCAGGAAAAACAGTAGAGCACAAGTCTAGTTTTCTCCTGGAAGGCTGACCAACTCCTCAAATGCTTTAGACAATTATTGAAGCCTTTCTGGTCTGCAGAATATATGTCTAGAACGACGAGAGTCTTTCGTCAGCAAGAGAGATCAACTTCGGGACTCTGTGGCAGGAATCTTAAGCCATCAAGAATATCATCTGTAATGATTTTAGATTATAACTTTAAATGTAATCAGTTCGTATATCAACCATTGACTGAGCTTTGCATATCAAGAGTCGTGCGAATCACCGTTTATAGGGAATTCTAAACAGTGTGTCTGAACTATCAGAATATACAGAATGCATGAAAATGTATCATACAATACGGGAAGAGATGTAGTTTGCCATTTATGGCACCTTGATCATGATATTTGCTTTTGAAAACGAGTGAGAGGCATATACTGCATATAAGTATGAGGGAGAATTATTGAAGTGTTTCTACGTGAATATATTTCAAATAACATTAACCAAAATTCTGTGCTTCCTCTCATCCCTCGTCCCACGTCCGGCAGAAGACCATTGCCGTAAGTTACATTCAGGAATAAGTCCATATAAGCTTGGCTGGAGCTGCGGCTCTGGCTCTAGCCGTTCCAGCTCACGCGTTCTAACCAATCTTTTGCTCTAATGTCCGCCAGAGCCACACTCACAGTTATCAATCTGGTTACCAATCTCAACACTGTCGGGTAGATGTTAAATCAAGATCCCAAATTTGACTTGGAATTTCTAGCATACGTAAGATTGTGTCCGTGATCTCTCTCTCTCTCTCTCTCTCTCTCTCTCTCTCTCTCTCTCTCTCTCTCTCTCTCTCCTCCCACGATAAATGAGCTCTAAGTGCGTCTGTCTCGGAAAATAATTGCTGATCTATTTGCATGTCTGAACATACGTATGAAACCTGCACTGAACAGAATCATAAACTGACAAAGCAAATTAGAATGCCCGCGATATACATGGATTTTCTTCTCCTTTTAAGTATAACATTCAGGGTCTCATGTTTAGCATGAGACCGACTGGAATGAACATCATATTACGACAGGTTCTGACACGCGGCTCGAAACTTCAGACTCATGTGCATGAAAATATGTATGTGCCTTGATCACGAGAGTGCCGAGTTTTGAGAGCCTGGCTTATGACTCAACCTTTAAAATCTATGTTAAAGGTCACACAGTCATGCCCAACAGTCAGTCATACCCAGACGCACACGAGGGTCAAATGGTCATGCTTAAGTGATATATTTTGGGACTAATTACCTCATTATCACTGTTGATTATTCCTATATTTCCAGATAATGGAATCTATAATCAGTACCGTAATGGCTGGTTTACAAGGAACTTCACACTATCAAAGCTGTTTAATACACCATACAACTGTCACGCTTTCCGGCTAGAGGCCTGATGAACTGTGTGGTAACAGCTACATATATATACAGCACGGACCACCTGTACCACTGGTGGGATTCGTATACCATCGGCTGAAACCCACTGCTCTGCACCACACACTCTGACTTTGCAGTTCGCTCACCATACCACTATAGAATGAGATCTTGTGTAATACGTACTTATTTTGACGTAAGATAATGCTCCATCAACCGTGTTCTCTGAAAGAAACTCACATCGGTCGACAACGAACAGTTATGTATGGGTCTTTCGCTCTTCCTGGCACAAACAGAGGCAGACGAAGTACTTCCGTTTTCTCTGGCCTTCCAGTTGGCCGACCCAAGACCCTTTGTCCCGCACCACCTACGTCTCTGCAGAGTTTGTTCCAGGTTGCGGCCCGAGTGCTATATGGACAAAGTTTCTTCTTTATATCTGGTAAACTTTACGAGTTGCTCCGGCAAGCAGCGGCGTCTCATCCTAGTTCCTGAAGTCCTTAGGTGATTGGGTTTGTATCGAGATTCTCTGTCTTTCCTCGAGTTTGAGAAAATGTGGTGAGAAGAGAGAGTGTGGCAGATTTTGAGACGGAAACTTGAAGTTTTTCTGCAGCTGAAGTGTCCTTGAAAAAGGAAAAAATATCTGCTTGATGGCTTAAAGGTGTTGGGGTCTCCCAAGAAAATGTACTTAATTCCCAACGCTGAGATGAAACAGCTGATGTGCTCAGACGTCTGACATCAGTAGGTCTGGTGCTATTATTTGGGAGTCATATGACGCGTAATTTTGTAAACAGACACTTACCAGCCGTAGGTCTGGTATCACGCAATGGACAACACTACTCTGTCTGACTGATCACAATACGTGAAAGATATTTGATGATATAACCTGTATTTTCTTGGGTCTTCCCATAAATTAGCTGTCGGCACATCCTTCTACGCTGTTGGTACTCTACTTCTTACTATAGCTTTACTACATCTCTGCAAAAGAACAAATGATGCGAAGATTGTAAAAAAAAGGTGGAGAAATTTAGACTGCAAGTTATACTTCACTGTAGGCATATTCCATCTATTCTCTTTATTTTCTGGTTTATACTACCTGGTGTCAGACATTCCAAAGGGCTACTTTGCATGATGCTAGATTTGTTCAAGCTGGGTACAAATAGAAATGCTTAAAACTATCGAGTTTTCTAGAAATGAATTATAGTATATCGTGCCTAAGTAAGTCTCGTGGGTATAAACATAAATATTTTCGTACAACAGTTCCAGCTTGTGTATTAGGTTAAATTTTTCATGTTACTTTTCAGTCCTCATTGACAGAGTTCGTATCAAGTTGGACTTCTTTCACAAGGAAATGCTTTAGTTCCACACAAAAGTCAAGGAGTGACTGACGAAGATTTTAACATTTTCTATTCAAATGTCGAAACTTTGTCTATGAAATCAGAATCTTTAGGGGATTGAAGCCCCTTGGCAGAACCTCAGGTTGATCCTCTGCTAATTGGACCCTTTCCAAGTTTTCCAGGTTAGAGACGCCTGATGGACGACATAGCCAGGAGCTTCAAGGTACTATCCACTTATACTTACCATGTGCACCCACAGGAGGTGAACAGATCATTATACTATCCCACGCCTTAAACACAAAACTATTTTGGTCCACTTTGTTTTGGGAATATTCATAGTCCTTTCAAATACTACATTCTAACCTAAGGAATTCCATCCGTCAATCTTTCTATCACCAGGAAACTATATCTTAACAACCTGTGTCAATGAATCCATTTTAAGTAGTCATTTATATTACCCAGTCCACTCTAGACCAACTCTGAACGATCCATGTGTACTGAAGAAGGCGCTGGCGAGGCAAGAATCCCTGGTCATGCTAGTCAAGTGAGGTGATTATCTATCTGCTGATCCGTTATAAGTGACGGAAAACCATCACCATGACAACAGCTGAGTCTTGACTCCATGTCAAATCCGTGTGAGTTAATGTGAGGCATCATATCAAGAGATAGCTTGGGTGATGAGCCTGGGTACCGGAAGGGCTTCCTCCTGCCTGGGTGAGGTGTGGTGTTGCGTCACTCACAACAGTCAGCAGCACAGATATTAAGAGTTCTTACCAGCCTTTACCCCGGGGGTTAGTGATAATGCTCTCATCTAGGAGATAAGCCCCTGTTTTACTCGTCCATCCCTGTGGAGGTGAACAATTTTTCTATATATTATGAGCGTCAGTTATTGCCAACAAGGAAGCAACTGTGCTATAGTGAGAAAAAAATGTGATATGATATATGGAGGTTTTTCATGTTTATTCCAATGATTCATTTCGGGTAAAGTGAAATAATCTACGATGATCTATATCCCAGGAAACAGTGCATAGAAGCAGTAAGGTATAGCATTACATTATCCTGTGTCGCTCATCTGGTCTCATTACTGATAGCGGTCACCTTGCATGGTCGCCAGGGACGGTCTTGAGAAGGACCCACCAAGGACCACCTCTGCCAAGTTTCGCTCAAGTTGGCTAAGGAGTTTCAGAGGAGATTAGAATACAGAAAAATCAGCGAACGGATAAAAGGCAACGACGATGGACGCAAAGCAATGGCCAAAGCTGATAAGGCCTTTAGTAACGTGAGCTAAAAAGATGAACAAAAAGAGTTCATGGCTAAGTAGATCTGCCATTTGAATTGAGCTTTAAGAATCTCATTTACACAGTTGACAGTTCACTAGTGCCTTACCCACCTCGAATACCATGCTCAGTTTTGGTCAGCCCACTCGATAAAAGACAGACAGAATGGAAAGAGTACAGCAACGACCAACCAAGACGATTCCCTGACTGAGAAACGACTTTTACGAAACCCGTCTCCATGACCCAAGGTTAAAAGGAAATCTGATATTTGTTCAAAATCATCAAAAGGTTCGGTGTAATCTTGATTTGGGCAGCCCACTTTTTTACAACGTACCACCTGTATTTACTGTCGTAGTTTGGTCAACATTGGGGTCTCATTTTTCACCACCATCATCATTTGCTGTCATACTGTCATCAACACTACCCTGTCATCATCCCAGAGTCGACCTGTATGATAACACCATCCACAACATCAACTGTTATTACCATCTCCATCGTTTGTCATGATCACTATCAACGTTTCCGGGACCTGGTTGTACTGTAGTGTTGTGAAGGAGAATAAGGAAAGTTGTGGAGTCAAGGCGATAAAAAGTGAATTGATATGATCGAGGAATCAGGAGGTCAGGTCATGAACCGTGGAAGAAAAGGTCAAGTGTTTGATTAGGGAGCGGAGGTGGCGGGGAGTCGAACGAAGAGGTCATAAGGTCAAGTGAGAATTGTTATATTGTGGCAGGGGAAATGTCACGTCATGGAATACCAAGTCAAAAACAGAAGAAAAGTTAAGAGAGAAAATGTGGTTTGAAAGAAAACGGAAGAATAAGCCCACTGAGATGCATGAGACAAATGGTGAAAAAGACTTACTTGTAATGGTCCCTGAAGACCTAATGCCAAGCAAGCAGTGCGTAGAAGCAGTAAGAAAAAAAGAGGATCAATATTCTAGGATTCATACCACTGGAGTGTTCCAAACTTGAATACTGTGTGGTCACCCTGCGAGGATAAAGACTGTCTGATAGATAGATAGACTGTATGACATATGGGATCAAAAGAATACATCAGTGGTTTATCACGATAATATCCGGACTGAGACAAGTGTCAAGAAATCCTGCCAGATGTTAATTTACTTTATACATGAAACAGACCTCATTAGAGGTAATTGGAATTGTCAGACTCTTCACCAGTCTTGTCCACAGCAGCTAATCAAGAATTACATTAATCTGATTTAACTACATTGGGTAAGCGAGGGAAAGTGCTTTAGTTACAGGGAAGCTACAAACTACTTTCTTATAAACAAGACTGTCAACCTTCTGGAATAATTTACCAATAACAGTAGTTGAAAGTAACACCATAAATATGCTCAAAAATGGACTAAGATGGACACCTCGCTTTATGTCCACAACTGAGGTTATTTGTGCGTCTCAAATGAAAAGAAATGAAATGTTACAAGCGCATCTCCTTAAGTCGTCTGTTGGCTTTTCTAATCTTCACTAAACTCTTTGTTTCCTGTCCCTTCTGCCCTCACAGCTTCGAAAGGACACAGTGGTTTCTCCTTGATTGCCGGAGGTTGTAGTAAAGTCAGGGTGACTGATTGTTAGGGTCAGAGGCTGAGGAGATAACTGCAGGAATGTGGTTCAGATGATGAAGGTCAATAGTTCTAAAGCTACAAGGTCAGCGGTATTGCATAAGAGTCTCTACTGCCAAGGCGTACGTGGTGGTCAAGTGACATGCAGGGGGTACCTCGTAAGGGGTTGTGTGTTAGACGGGAGGTTCTCATAGACGTCACTGGGGCGAGAGGAGGCCAAGGGGTCAGAGTGTAAGAAGCGGGTCGAGTGAGGATCGTGAGATCAAGGCCATAAGGGAGGGGAAGTGAGGGATTAGGAGATCACTTGGAGAGGAAGGTTACAAGGAGGAACTGTGGGGAACAAATACTCCGTACCTGATGATGCTTTCATAACACAAACAACGTCTTAAACTGTCTTTATTCACGTGTCTGTGAAGTGATTCTGTTACACCTTACGAGTGTACAGCAGACCCTGTCCCTCACCACCAAGTTTAGCCATAAAACAACCCTCGCGGAAGAACAAAATATACCTAAACTTTATTTTCCCAAGATGCTCTCAAACTCAAACTTTTCCACTTGTTATATGTGTAGCTCCCCCGACTCTAACGACCAGTTCTATCTTATCTAATTCCTTCGGGATTTCTCTGTCTACTGCCATACCCGCTCTCTCAAAGTTACGTCCTATGAAATCAGTCATAATGACCCACTTATTCAATTCACGTAGTCAGTCAGTCTCTCTCACGTTTCAGGTCGTATCAGTAACCACACAGCAGTACTGGAAGATAATGATGTTCCTCTTGTTGGTGATGCATGATACTTATGTGACCGTCGGCTGAGCCTCCCAGGGCCCTCCCAGCAGTCCTAGCCTTCCTCCCAGCCCAGGCCTCCCATACACTCCCATCGTCTCGACTTTATGATGGGTATATTTTCCCGATATGACTTTATCATCTGTATATTTTATTTAATGTTGACAATTATCATTTCATATCGTTTTAAATCTTGAATCTATACCTCAATTCTTGTCATATAACTTAACAGGACTCAAGAGGCTCTCCGGATCCGTAAAAGATGCGGGGATGATATTGAAAGAAGCTCTGATTAACTCCGGTATCTCATAAATATATGTGTCGCAGCGAAGACGATAGCGGCACAGAAAAGCGTCAAAAGATTGGCTTCGGATAAAAACCCGAATGACAGGGAGTGCGACGCCCATGGAGTGGGTGAGATGGTGCGGAAACGCCCCATTCTGCCTGTGGGAGGAAATGAAGGCTGGTGGAGATATAATCCAGACGATGGTGGTGAGGCAATAGATGTTCTAGTCGTGTCGCTTAATGAGGACGTTATGTGTAAAGACTCGAAGCAATGATAAGGCTCCCGGTGCGTGGGAGAGGCGGCAATAGGGAAGAGTGATGGAGACCACAAGTGTTGCTGAGCCATATATACAGGGGACAGTATACGTGTGGTTATGGGAAGGATCATGGCGCCCATATGTGATCATTCAGCAGATGAAAAGGAAGACAAAAAACGAGTGAAGATTTTGATATTCACCATTACAGGAAATGACAAATTACGGATAATTCATATGAGTTTGTGTTATACATCAGCAGCAAAAAATACAGTTAAGCAAAGAACAAATCTTTTGCTTTTTTACCCGCTTTCTTTGAATTTATAGATGAGACGAGACATCTTCAGTTCCAACTTGATCTTTCTCAGGTTTAGAATCTCACTATTTCTTGAACAAGCGTAGAAAACAGAGGATAACTGAGTGACTGATGTAAATCGTGTATTAATTAAGACTTAAATGCCTTGCGTTCATATTTCTGTCATTTGCAGACATGGTACATAGCGGGGTCCAATGTTCTGGTCTATAATGTAAGTACATGTCTGTCTGTTTTTATGAATGTCTATTGATAACGTGAAAAAAGCCACTTTGAATGTCTATTGATAACGTAAATCAAAAGCCACTTTTTTTATTACTAGAGACTTATGGAAATCTCCTGTGGGTACCAGAGGCCCAAGTCTGGACTTCAGCTGTCAGTAACCGATGGTTGGTCAGTTGCTTTGGTCTGTTGGTTGGTTGGTCGGTTGGTTTCCTCGTTGGTGCGTTGGTTGGTTTGCTGGTTAATTAGTTCAAGCAATCAACACCTTCTTCGGGTGTTTAAGATAATTCTAAGACCCGCGTCTGTGGCCACAGTACAGCTACGAGAATATGGAAGCTGTAATTTTGAGCCTCTTGGCGCTACGGATTAGCGTAGCGGGGTTGCGCAATTCAGAGAACACATCCAGGACGTGGCTAGGATTATATATATATACAGTGTATAATATTTTTCTTTCTTTTACCTGTTTTCCGCGTTAACGAGGTAGCGCCAGGAACAGATGAAGAAAGGCCGCATTCGCTCACATCCATTTTCCATGCTGGCTCATGCAATGCACGGTAATTTACGACATATGTATTGTATGATACATGATACACATCATATAATACATGCACTCTAAATCTGCGTCTCAAATTTTGTTCTCAAATATTTGCTATGTATATATTTTTAAGAGGGTTTCGACGGTGCCTAGTTGATTTTTTTTTCTTTTTTACCGCTGGCTTGTTGTGAGGAACGACCTTTCTCTCTCTCTCTCTCCGTAAGTGGAGGCGGAGGCCTCCGTTGCTCGGGATCAATATCCCTCTGTCACATCCAGGATGGAGGTGGACATTCCTAAACTGGCTTTAATTCACTTTAAATATTGGATGTGCTGTCATCCCCCTCAGTGCTTGACTACCGCAATACAACAGAAGCAAAATCTTTATAAATATATTAACATTTTTCAAGTGGAATGATAGGAAATTAAGATATATCCCTTTCCAGGAGATAAAAACTACGTGCTTCAAAATCAGATGATTGGTTTTTCTTTACAAGTTTGATAACTGAGAATCGCTCAGGTATTGGAGTTCGATTCGACTTGAGAGAAAATTAAAGACTGCGACTCCATCAGCCGGAAACTGAATCCTAAGTTAAATCATTTGTAGCCTTGTAGCAAAACTTTATCCATACACGATGCTTATTTTTCTGTGTTGTTCTTTGTAATTCGTTCCTTAAATACATCTGAGGATCCTTAGTGTTACTTAAAGTGAAGTATCCAAATTAAGCAAATTTGTATTTATGATGATAGCTGCAGACTCATGCTGACTTTCTATCAGGTTGTAACCTCGCATCTGCATATGTAAATTGCTTAAGATATGAGACGGTAAAGCAAGCTTCTTTCTCAAATATAATGGAAGAAAATGAATTGGGGAGCTCGAATACCCAATGACAGGACGTAAGAACCTTAAATGAATTGCAAATAGGAGCAGCGTCGTGATGTGTGAGATTGGCAGTCAGAATTGAACTGACTTGGGGACGAATTCAAATTTAGGTATTTCAGAGTGAGGCAATGGAAGGAATGAGAGGTGGCGATAGTCTGATGACGTTGGTGAATGGTTAATAGTGAGGTGTAGAGTGGCAACACTGACGTAGGGTTGTTAGACTTTGTATTTCTTGAGAAAGAAGAAGTCAGAAAGTGGCATTAGTAGTAGAGAAGGACAACATGTGCTTTATAGTAGAAATTATGATGGCTGATAAAGAATGAAGATGTGAGAAAGATACGATATGTAGGAAAGTCCTTCGACAGGAACATGGATGGAGGGTTGTTGACAAGATTTAAGACCTGTAGGACATTCAGCAGATGAGAGGTGAGTGGGGAGGACCTAGAATGTGCCTGGAGAGACGAGGGGAAGAGCTGCACTGAAAGGATATGGCACACTGGGTCACTGTACTTATACATGTCAAGAGTGTGTCAGAGAAGGAGGCCAGAGACGTGAGTGTTGCTGAGGCACAGTGGAGGCGAGTTAAATGCGAGGAGGGAAGACTGGCTGGAGAACCTCAGCATCTGACGACTTGCTTTAGTGTACAAAGCAAACTGATCCAAAAAGATGATAAAAATTCACCTGAATCTTTCTCAATGTTCTCTTATGATCTGACATAATCATTTACGTCACCTATTAAATTCTAAAGACTCAGCTCTGAAGAAGTATGAAACGCTCAAGTGGGTATGAAAAGAATTTGCTGCCATCACCACTGTGGAACAAAGATGATAATGTGCATATATGAATTGAAAGATTTATATAGTCTAGATCAGCTCGATGTATATGAGAACAGAGCTGCCTATCGTAAAACACACGTACATACTTTCATATAAACTTTCTTACGAACACGGAGGTAATTGCTGGTATGACTTCTGCAGCAGATGAGCGGGAGATGCGTCGACTCCTCGAGGGAAAGTTAGGTCAAGAAGAAGTTTTGATCATTTCTTTCGTAACTCGCGAAAAACGTTTTGGGATCAAGTGTGGGACGAGGCGTGACCCCAGGGGTCGTGTGTGCTGGACCCTGCCGCCTGCCTCTGGGGCGGGCGTCTGACTCTGGCCTCCACACGCACAGGTCCAGCAGGCTGGGTGCCTGGAACACCTCTCGCCTCACGTGCCTCTGTCTCTCCTCTACTCCTTCCTTCTCTTCCACCTTCACTATATTATCTCTCTCTCTCTCTCTCTCTCTCTCTCTCTCTCTCTCTCTCTCTCTCTCTCTCTCTCGCCACCCCACCCTCTCGCTCTCTCTCTGTTCATTTCCATTTAAATTCAATATTACCATATGTTCTCAGATTTACGGGCGGGGAACTGGCGCAATACTGTCCGGTTACGCGGCCGTCAGCGACGGGAAACATTTCCTCCGAACGTAAATATTGTACAAATCTCCAGTGTGGCAGTCACTCCCAAGGGGCTGGCTGTTTTGGCTCACGAAATGAAGAATTTCCTTCAAAATAAGGATCGTAAATTTTTCTTTTCTGTCGTTCCAAGACCCAGATGTAAGAATATCATCACACAGAGATGACAATCAGTACATAACAGAGAAGCTGCTAGCCACATAGACCATGTTCCAACCCCTTCAGCACACGGCAGGTCAAGTCCTGCTTCGGGTGACCGTGTCAACGGCCCATATAAGGACCTGGTATGATACAGGGCAGAAGTCAAAGGACAAATAAACAAAGACGATATAGAGAGTTGATGATGACATATCTTCTTGAATATCTTGGATGTTTGTTAAAAATAGCTTAGGTTTATCTATCTTAACAAGCAAATGTTAAATGTAGTATACTTGTGTGTTATGTAACTTATTTAGGAGCCATTATACTATCATCAGTCCAGGTGTATTGTTTCGTCGTGAATACTGGAAACTAATCAAACATTCGCAACAAAAGTCTTTTGTTCTCAAAAATCTCAGTTTAAAAGGGAATAACAAAGCCTGCACCTGAGGGAGCGCTACGCCAATAGAGCAGGAAACCAGATCGAGGGAAAACGGAGCAATCCCTTGATGACGGAAGCTACGGAGCCATACCACCTGAGATGGTCAGGTCATGTGGCGAGAATGGCAGACGAAGGAATACCCGAGAACGTGATTCTGACGGAGGACGCGAGGAGGTAACGGGACTCCACGGATGGTCCTTGGGAGAGACGGAGGGACAACATTGAGGATGGTGTCAGGCGGTTGGCAGTGGGAGATCCTGCGAGATGGAGAGATACAGGAACACGAGGAGAGGGAAGTTTGGCAAGGCTTGAGGCAGCGGAGCAGTGAGGCACAAGGAGACGCGAGCAGCTGGATCAAGGGAGTAAATAAGCTACCGAGATCTGCTCTTCGTTAGGGCTCTGGGGAGGCGACGTCTTGCTGGGGAACCGCTCGGCATCAAGTCCCAGAGGACACTGTGGAACACAGAAATATATCCCATAACGGTCGAGAAATTTGCAATATCTGCCGAGTAACATGAAACATTTGTGTGTGAAAATGTAAACTGGACCTGGAAGTTGCATGTAAGTTGTTTGCTATCAATTTTCAAGCACAATAAAGCAACACAAGAAGACAGAAAAAAAAAGAACATCAACTGAAGCTGCTGATTCTTTTTCTCTGAATGACAGTATCATCTTTAACATAGCTGGAACTGCCAGTTTAACATAGCTGGAACTGCCACTTTGGTGGAGGAATTGTAATAATTTCGGGAAATGGCAAGAAAACTCTGAATCCAACTAGATTTCTGCAGAACTTGAAAATATGATTAAAAAACAATCTCGGTGAATTCCGTTTAACATGTTAAACTCCTCTCCAAGATACGCATTACTAACCAGATAGGATGGTACCAGCAGACGTATTACTAACCAGACAGAGTGGTACCAGCAGACGTATTGCTGACCAGACAGAGTGGTACCAGCAGACGTATTTCTGACCAGACAGAGTGGTACCAGCAGACGTATTACTGACCAAAGAGAGTGGTACCAGTAGACGTATTACTAACCAGACAGAGTGGTACCAGCAGACGTATTACTGACCTGACAGAGTGGTACCAGCAGACGTATTACTGACCTGACAGAGTGGTACCAGCAGACGTATTACTAACCAGACAGAAGGGTACCAGCAGACGTATTACTGACCAGACAGAAGGGTACCAGCAGACGTATTACTAACCAGACAGAAGGGTACCAGCAGACGTATTACTTACCAGACAGAAGGGTACCAGCAGACGTATTACTTACCAGACAGAAGGGTACCAGCAGACGTATTACTGACCAGTTAAAGAGGTACCAACAGACGTATTACTTACCAGACAGAGTGGTACCAGTAGACGTACTACTGACCAGACGCCTGAGTTGGCTTCTCCTCACACTGTATCTCCAGATTCCTGGCAAGTCAGGTAGTCAACTTGCAGGAGGTGGCCAGCCCGACCCAAGTAACAAGACAGCGTCTGGTGCAGCTGGCTCAGTACAAGGATGGCA
>JAUUDW010174372.1:0-14681 GCA_032361385.1 Panulirus guttatus | reverse complement strand
AACTGACCTCTTTAAAACACGAAGGCGAGTTCAGATAAGCACAAGTAGAAACATTTTCCACATCAGAGAAATGTGTAAAGTAAAACATGTATATGAAAAACATAATAAGATCAACATATTACATGATGTTGTAATTACTAGATTAAGGCTAGGCTATAGGTACTACTGGCACTTTGGCCTATATGGAGATGTTAATTATGTAAATTGTAAAGTTTGTGTTCAAAGATTTGGACACAAACTAGAACATTATGTCCTGGGATGTGAAAAAATAGAGCCATTTAGGGATAGATATAAACAAACACAGCAAGAAATGTCACATCACCTTATTGTTAATAACAAGATACCTGAAATTTTAAGTTTGTATCCACTTTTTGCATCTAGTTGGTAAAACTTACCATATGAAGCTATGTAACTTTGTAATGTATGTAATATCAACCCATTGGAATCTGACTGAGACCCTTTGTGACCCATGTAATCCTTTTGCGCTATCTCTCACAGGATGAGTATGGGGTGCACAATAAACTTGCCGGGGTTCCCGGCACAAATCAATCCTCACTAGACATAGTTGAGTCAAAAGCTGTCCGACTCATAAACTTTCACAGGCTAACTTCAAAACTTGACACTCTTGCCCAATACCACAATGTTGGTTCGCTTTCCTTCTTCTATAAGTATTATTTTGGTTTTTGCTCCTGAGAGCTGACTGCTTGTGTGCTTTCCATCTTTAGCTGGACCACATGATACTCGGTAAGCTGCTGCATCACATGATTACTGTGCAGTCATTGACAGCTCAAGGGTGGGTCATTTTGATAACTGTTTCTTTCCCCACACCTCCAAACTTTGGAACTCTCTATCTTCTCATGCCTTTCTCAGTAACTATGAACTAGGACATTTTAAGAGACAAGTTTTCCAATTACTTTAAGATTTGTAAATACTTTCCCTTGTTTCTTCTTTTTCCCTTTCATAATCCTCTCCATTAAAGCTCGACCTTAATGTGGACTTTTGTCCATGACTGGAGCCCCCAGCATAAAAAGATTATATACAGGTTGAGCATCCCTAATCCAAAACTGCGAAATGCTCCAAAAATTGAAACTTTTTGAGCAGTGACATGATGTTATAAGTGAAAAATTTCACATCTATCTAAACACATTATTTTTTCATTGTATTAATGGTATTTCATATTTTTTTACTGTTAAATACTAATGTGTCAATAAGTGTAAGAATACAATTGCTTATCAGTAGCATATAATTTCAGAGTCAGAAATGAACATTATGCCAAATAACCACAGATTATCCACATGGGCGGCTGAGGTTGTGACACCTTAGCTTTCTGAAAGTTTAGTGTTACACAAACTTTTTTTCATGCACAAAATTATTGAAAATATATGAAACATAGATGGATTTTGTGTTTAGACTTGAGTCCCATCCCCAAGATATCTTACTATGTATCTATTATCCATTTTGACAAATGTGGAAAAGAGGTTGGTATGGAAACGAACTGGTTAGAGTTGAGACATACCTCAATGTTTCGACTGTTCAGCAGTCTTCCTAAGGAGGTACTGATTCCAGTATTCAACGGGACCATGTTCCCCAGCAAGTGATGGTCATCTGGTTGGATGCCCTGGTGTGTTGCTCTCTGATTGAATCACTTGTCCTGCTGCCTCCGCTTGTTCACAGCAATCTCCGGTGCCTGACATGACCAGCAGATGAGGCCAGACCTCACCTCATGTTAACGTTATCTTTGGTAGCGATATAAGCTGCTTACATCGCTACCAAAGATGACGTTAACACAAGGTTTAGGTTCATCTGCTGGTCACGTCAGCAGTGGAGATCGCTGTAAATGAGAGGAGGCAGCAGGACAAGCAATCCAATCAGAAAGCAACACACCAAGGTGTACGACTGAGTGGCCATCACTTGCTGGGAACATGGTCCCGCCAAATTCTGAAATCAGTATCTCCTGAGGAAGACCACTGAACGGCTGAAAGATTGAGGTATGTTTCAACTCTTACCTGTTTGTTTCCATACCATCCTTTTTTCCACATTTGTCATAATGGATAATAGATACATAATGAGACATCTTGGGGATGGGACCCAAGTCTAAACACAAAATCCATTTATGTTTCATATACATATAGCCTGAAGGTAATTTACACAATTTTTTTAAAATAGTTTTGCATATGAAACAAGTTTGTGTCACGCTGAACCATCAGAAAGCTAAGTTGTCACAACCTCAGCTGACCATTTGGACAATCTGCGGTTGTTTGGCATCACCTTCATTCCTGACTCTGAATTTATATGCTACAGATAAGCAATCACATTCTTACACCTATTCACACATAAGTATTTAACAGTAAAAAAATATGAAATACCATTAATACAATGAAAAAAACTATGTGTTTAGGCGTGGAATTTTCCACTTGTAATGTCACGTCACCGCTCAAGAAGTTTCGGATTTTGGTGCATTTTGGATTTCGGATTTTTGGATTAGGGATGCTCAACCTATATATACATTGGGTCATGGCTGCTCTAGTTGATATAAAATAAGGTGGGAAATATCATTACATATCTCATATGTGTGAAGGACTCTAATCCAAAACATACATGTATATGTGTAGGCCTGAAAGGTTCAGCAAAAGCAAGAACAGGTCACCTCTGTAAACCAAAGTCCCTAGACTTCTTACCTACTCTTAAAGGTAACCTACAAAATATTGCTCTCTCTGGTTTAAGAAATAAAGAGAACAAAATTTACTGATGCAAAAAGAGGTTAAATACAATGTGACAAGCCAATCTTGATATGATTTTCTTACGGCTTTGTTTAGATGTTATCTAATTTTCATTTGTCTCTGAAAATATATAGAAACTGATATGTAAATAATTTCATAATTCTGATTATATAACTCTCACCTTTGTATATAAGACCAAAGAATACAGAATAGCAAATAAAGAGAACAAACAAATCCCTTTCATGTCTAACAACAATCCAAATAATATCGCCAAAGGAATAACTATTTTTTCATAAATCTTTTTGGTGTAGTTATCTAATAAAAAACTATAAACTATAAGAAACTGATACATACGTTGGTCAAATTGAACACGGTCATCCTTCTCAAGATTATGAAGAGTCTCACATCGCAAGTCGTGGAGGCCAAAGTCAGTAACCTGGAGGACCCATCTCCCATTCACAACACAGTTGGATGATTTCAAATTACCATGAGGACCAAAATGTGAGTGCAAGAATAGCATTCCCTGAAACATAAAGAAAACATAAAGAAAAGACATCCAAACACAATGCTGTTTAAAACATCATTTAGTTTCTGGGAGTACTGAAGAAAGTGGGAATAAGAGTATGTTATCTGGGAGGGTGAAAATGGGTGTTTGAAGGTATAATAGTTTCACCAATATTATATGGATGAGAGAGATGAGGATGTGCAGAGGAGAGTGGAAGTGTTGGGAGTGAAATATTTGAGGAAGGTGGTTAGATCGAGTAAGTGATAAAAGAGTAAGAGAGAGGTGTGGTAATAAGAAGAGTGTGGTTGAGAGGGCTGAAAAGGTTGTGCTGAAATACTTTGGACATATGGAAAGAATGAGTTGACAAAGAGAATATATGTGTCCAGAAGTGGAGGGTATATGAAGCAAGGGAACCAAATTGGAGATGAAAGGATAGAGCAAAAAAGATTTTGAGTAATTGGGGCTTGAACATGCATAGGGTGAAAGGCGTGCAGAAAACAGAGTGAATTGGAATAATAGGATTTACAGTGGTCAATGTGCTGTCAGTGAACTGAACCAGGGCATGTGAAATGACCGGGGAAAACCATGGAACGATCTGTAGGACCTGGTTGTGACAGGGAGCTGTGGTTTTGGTGCATCACATGACAGGTATAAAATGGATATGAGCAAATGTGGCCTTTCTGTGTCTGTTCCTGTTTCTATCTTACACATGTGGGAAAAAGCAATCAAATATGAAAAAATGTGTATGTGTGTGTGTGTGTGTGTGATTACCTATTTGTACTATACATGGAGGTATTTTACACTTTTAGGTACCCATCTCTTGAACACTCTCTGCTATCAATCATGCAACCTCTTAAATTTAAACATGCCTTCTACTTTAACCATATCCTCAGTCAATCAGTTCCTTTCATCCTTCAGTCTTGTACTGTGTAAGTATTTCTTTACATATTTATTTATTTTCTTACTTATTTTCTTGTTATGTCCTTTGGTTGCTCTATCCATTCATATATAAAAAAAAACTGCCTGCAGTCCATGTCATTGATCTTATTTAAAAAAAGGTTGTGATTAGGTCACCCCTAAATCTTTTCTTTTCCAAGGTGGGTAAATTTAAAGCCTCCAGCCTTTCCCTGAAGCTTATCTCTCTTAATTCTTGTAACATCCTTGTTGCCCTCCTCTGGACCTTCTCTGTAAGCTCTTTGTGTTTCTTAAGGTGTGGTGGCCAAACCCGAAAAGCATGTTCTAATTTTGGTCTTATGTGTGCTATGAATAGCTTGTTAAATATTTCCTTATCCGTACACTTGAAAGCTAATCTAATAATTGCCAGCAGGTAGTCTGTCTCTTTCACTGTTCTCTAAATATTGTACTCTTGCAAAGGTTAGGGCAATGTCTACTCCCCTATCATATCATCTTTTCAGTGCATGGAGGCCCAAAGCACCTTTTTACTGCACAATTACCACTGCCCTTTGCACATTCAATAGCTTTTAGATTATAGTTAACTGTGTATGAGAGTATCTTTTGTGTTGCCATTCTTAATTATGGGTTGGAAGGTAAGAAGATTCACCATGGACTGCAGATGAATATAAAGTGCCAATACACTGGTAGTGTAGTGTTTATCACTGGTAGTGATATAGTATTAGAATTGGTACTTATGCAGTGAAACACTAACACACCCACTCACTCATTAATACTCCACTCATTGAGGGTGCACTCAACAGATGGCATTAGAATAACCAAAACAATTCCTTTGTCATTTCCATGGGGGATTTTCTGATCTTTAAACTCATATATTAGGCATGATTCTGAATAATGTGTGCATTTTGGTTGATAATAACAAAAAAAAAGTCAAAGCAAAGTCTAAGGTAAAAGGCTAACAAGTACTAGTAAAATGTCCTGGGACCACATCCACATACCCAACACATCTTGTAATTGAAAAAACAGAACTCTAAATTCAAATGCAGCTGTTAAAGTTCATTATACTTCATAAAAGAAGTTGCTTGATATCAGATTTCTAAATACAAGTTAATGCACGTAGTCTTACCAGATTTTAGTCAAACATATCATCATGTTAAACATGACCTGTTTTCAGGAAAAAAAAAGTATTTTAGGAATCAGCCTTTCACTTACTGACTGAGAAAAATCATATCAAACACAAAGTTTCATTTGAAAGAATAAAATTTGGTACGTGCATTCAAATTTGGAGAACTTTTTCTTACTTAGGTTAGGTTATGCTTAGCTTGGTTAGGTAATGTAAGGATAAGTTGGGATAGGTTTGGTTAGATTAAGTTTAATTAGACTAGGTGAGAGTATATTTGATTAGATTATATTAGCTTCTCTTTGTGTATTTTTGCTATCATCTACTCTATTGTAACCAATCTTAGATAAAAATAGAACTCCATATTTAAAAGTAGCATGTATGAACTTATTCCATGAAGTAAAACAAAATGTTTGGTATAGCTTTTGTCAATATACATCAATAATTAAAGACACACCCCTGAAATATACTAATACCCTTTTTTTCTTTGACTAAAAGGAAGAGGAATAGCAAATGAGTTACAAATATTATTGATATTTTCACACAAAAAAAAATTAGGCAGCCGCTTATTATGGAACAAACTTTTATTTATTGACTAATGACAAAAATCACACCAAACGATTCATTACCTTTATAGAATAGATTCTGACAGGCACCTTTAATTTTGGTCTTTATTCTTTCAAAGTTGTTAGGTTTACTTAAGTTAGGTAAATAAGTGAAAAAAAGACCTAATCTACCTCACCTAACTCAGTCAAGGAATCTCTTAACCTCACACTTCTCTTTTAAAGATTTTTATCAAATCCAGTGCTGTCTGCATTCATTTCATCTTTGCTCAGCTTGTTCCACTACTATCCTGCTGAAGAAATATGTCCTCACGTCCCTCCAGACACTCTTGTTGCTTAGCTTCCAGTCTGTTCTCTTGTTTTGGACCCGACAAGACCATACCAAACGAAACCTAACCTAATCAAGGTAAAAAAAAAAAGTACTGCAACTTTAAATGTGCCAGTCAGAATTTCTTCTAATAAGTAAAACAAATCGTTTGATGTGGTAGCGTCAATATAAGTCAGCAGATAATGGTGAACACCTACAATATACTTTTACCAAAGGTGTTAGTTGTAGAAACCACATAAGAATTTATCTTGAATTTGATATCACAATATATAAAATGCAAAACTCTTAAACCTGTCATACTGTACTTACCTTAAGGAGATCATGCACAAGGGAAGATATGAAGAGGCAGTCAAGCTTAATGTCTTCCAGGCCCAGTATGTCAAGTAATGACCCTCTGGTGCAGTACTCTGTAACAAGTGTCACCCTGCTATGTTCTCCATGTGTCATTTTTCCTTGCTCAACAAATGCTCCAATAAAAGCACAAACATTGTCCTGTTTCATTTCACGCATATTTCTGAAAAACAGAAACAAAGTAAGTAGCTTTGTAGCTTTTTAGTTTTCATTAGTGAGTAAAAAATGTTATACATGAAAATTGCCAATTAATAACTCTCAAAATAAAGCTTTGCAGATGCATTTGCAAAGCTTTATGTGTGCACGCATGTATGTAAACATACACCCAACACAAGATTGTTAAAATCATGTCTGAGTACTTTATAGATGGGTTTGGCTATAGGAGTAGAAAATTACTCTTTAGCTGCAAAAATCTTACCTGTCAAAGGTATATCAAGAGAAAATTAGAATATGGATTTCTATTCAAAGTAACAGTACCAACTTATATAGCTACACAAAGTGAGCTTAAGGCACAACTGTTTAAACCTTTTTGCTGCATAAATCACATATATGAAATGGGTATTTATTTTCCTTTACCTCATAGATTGTAAAAATGCCATGGCAGTAAAAAAATTTTTCTTTACTGAATTGTTCAATATCATTCAAATTTCTTCAAATTGGTCTCAAACATCCAAAAGTGCTAACATCTGGTAGTACAGAGATGAAGTATGATTGTAAATATACAGCTTACAGGGGTAAGTTGCTCTCTGATTATGGCATTGGACTTTGGAGCTGGCTTTAATTAAAGCTGGATGAGGGCTCAGCACAAGAGTCTCTCCTATTGTTTTCATTAAGCTTTGGGTGATGGAATCCAACTTTTTAATCAACAAAGCCATCTTAAGACTTATACCACAAGAAAATGAATGATGGTGAAATTTTACAAACAACAAAAGTCAAAATAGGATCTGGAAATTAAATTAATTTTGAACCTCCCACCTGAGCTGAAAACAGTTATGACCTGCAGTATACCATGTCAGGCATGTCAAGCAAGAATTTGAACATTGTCAACATCTTAGATGGTAACAACTGTGAAGATTTCAACAGCTTGCAAGATAATAAGAAAATGAAGGATAATAAGCAAAACCTTTTTGGGAATAGGGTAAATATAAGGATAATCATGATAGATTCCAACAAATCTCTGGCCCCTCATCCCTGGCATCATGGGGTGCTAAGAATCTCCAGGTTTCCGCTTAACTTTACTGCCAGTGAAAGGGAGGGCTCAGACAGTAGAAATACCGACCCCTCCCTCTCTATTAGACCTTTCTGTTTTTCTCTACACTATACGAGCATTCTTAGTCTCTATAGTAACCTCTCTTCTGTTGAAGATCATCTGTCTAGTACCTCTCCTAACACAGTATCTTACTCTCTCTGAGACACAGTTGTCTGATGATGTACTCACTAGCCCCTTTTTCATATCCAACTATAATCTCCACTCATGATTCCAGTTCAAAGATGGTGTTTGTGCTTATTCCAACATCAACACACCTGTTGTATTCCTCAAGGAACTTGAGCCCTAAACTTTGATGTTATGTGGCTCAAGGTCTGTCTTCCAACTACCACACTTTTCTTCTGCTTTGCATATTGATCTCCTAATTCTACATATTTTATATATTTCTTCAACTATCTAAACTCCTGCCATGAGACTGCGGCATCCTCTCACCTGCAAGTCAAGATCCACTACTTTTGGGATTTCATCATCCACCACAGGAAATGGTTGAATTCCTCCCATATGGATGGTGGAGAGATTGAAGCCCTCACGTTCACCATTCTCAATGATTTAAAGCAAATTACCTCCCACCCTACTCATATTCCTGACCACTGTGACCAATCTCCTAACATTCAGGATCCGTTTTTCACCTCTAGTCCATCTTGCTGTAACTACACAATCTCGCCTCCAGTTGGTTCATCTGATCACACTCTCAAATGTATCTATTCTAATGGCAGCCCCTTCTAAGCATGAATATTGGCACTTCAACAAAGGTGACTAGAATAACTTAGGTATAATCTTCTTTGACTTTCTGTGGATAAATTACTGTCTCTAATGTAGTAATGCTTCTGTCTCAGCTAAATGCATAGCAGAGGTTATTCTTGCAGGAATGGAAGCACTTAGCCCCTCTTCCTTCAAGATGAACTCTTATTTCAATCCATGATTCAACCATTCCTGTTCTCAGCCTATTCAGACAAGGGATCAAGCATACCGGACTAGGAAAAACTCTCCTTTGTCTGACTCCTTCCAGCATTGATCATTGCCTGTAATCACTGCAAGTATATTATCCATGAGGCTAAGCATTCCTCTGTTCAAAGGAAGTGTGATAACCTCTTCTAGTCATCCAGTGATAGGTCTTTCTGTTTTTTAGCTAAGGGCATGTCTGACAACTTCTGTCACTCTACCTTTCCTTCATTTTTCCATTCGGATGGTATTCTAGTTGTCTCTCCCATATATAAAGCAACTCTCTTTGGTTCCCATTTCTCCTTTAACTCCACCTTGGATGACTAACATTCCTTCACCCCCTAATGCTCCTCTTACTAATCCTATGCCCCTCCCTGTAATCTCTTTTCAGGCTGTCCAAAAAAGTGCATCTCTCTCTCCTAACACAAGCTTGGCCTATGGTCCTGGTGGCTTACTTATCTGTTCTGTTTCTGTTTAAAAACCAAAATTTTCCTTCTTCTTGGAAGCATGCATTGATACATCCCTTCCCTAAGATGGGTAACCATTCTGACCTCCCTAACTATTGTCCTATTGCTTTGACATCTACAATTTCCAAATTCTCTGAATCCCTCCTCTACTCTCATATCCTTAAGACACCTTGAATCTCACAGTTTTCTCTCTGATCACTTGTATGGTTTTCTTAAAGCAAGATCCACTGATGATATTCTTTCCTATCTTTCTAATGTCAGGTCATCTTCCCTGAAAACTGGGGAGTCTTAAGCAATTGTCTTTGACATATCCTAAGCTTAGCTTTTGACAGGGTGTAGCATCAGGGTGTCATCTCTAAGCTACCCTCTAAGCTTCCCTTCCTCATTTTGCCCCTCATATCTAGCTTCCTTTCTGGCAGATCTAACTCTGTGGTTGTTGATGGATGAGGCCTCCCCCCAAAAAAAGAAATCAATAGTGGTGTCACACAAGGTTCTGTCTTGTTCCCTTCAATATTTCTCCTTTTTATCAACAACTTCCTCACTTCCACAAATAACCATGTGCACTTATATGCTGATGACTCAACACTGCATTCTTCCACATCCTTCATTTCTGCTCCATCATCTCTCACTCAAACTGCATCTCATCTTGACACAACTTCCTCAATAAACTTAGACTTGGACAGGATATCTTAGTGGGGTAGATGAAACCTAGTTAAGTTTAATCCCTCCAAAGATCCAGTTTCTACCCATCTCACTATCAAGAACTCCTCACAACTCGCATCTCTCCTTTGATGTTTCTGTTTTTCCACCTCTTAAATCGATAAACATATTTGGTGTTACAGTAACATCCATTCTTTCTTGGAAACCCCTCATTACAGAAATAGCTAAGTCTGCCTCTAAGGTACTGGGAGTCTGGTCTAGATGTCAAAATTTCTTTTCTCCCAAACAGTTGCTCCATTTCTACAAAGGATTGATTCATCCTTGTATGGAATAATGCTCTCACATCTGGGGTAGTTCTAGCTCTGCATCCATACTTGAAGGAGTTTAGTCAAATGCAGTCTGACATATAAACTCTCCCAGGCTAACTTTAAAACTTGACCCTCTTGCCCAAAACTGAAATGTTGGTTCACTTTCCCTCTTCTATAGGTGTTACTTTGGTTTTTGTTCCTGACAGCTGGCTGCTTGTGTGCGCCCACCACTGGCTAGACCACACAAGACTTGGTAAGCTGCTGCATCACATGATAACTCTGTGGCTGTTGGCAACTCATGGGTGGGCTGTTTTGATAAATGTTTCTTTCCCTACACCTCAAAGTTTCTCATGTCTTTCCCAATAACTATAATATGGCACTTTTTAAAATAAGTTTTTTACATCTCAAAAATTTGTAAATACTTTCCCTTGTCTCTTCTTTTTCTCTTTCATAATCCTCTATTTTTCAGTTAAGGCCCAGCCTTGATGTAGACTTTTGTCCGTGACTGGAGCCAACAATGTAAATAAAAAAAAGTGTCAGTGACAATAGTATATGTTGATGTGTCAGTGGTAATGCTGATCATAATGAAATAATTATAGTCAAGCCAAGTCGCAACAGTGCAGAAGAATTTGTAACTAGTACCAAGGCCAGGCAAGTTGCCCTGGGTAATTCTAAATTTAAGGATCATATTATCAAAATATCACCAAATGTTAACATAAAGCTCCTCTTGATCATGGTTGCAACCTCCCAAGTGGTCAATAGATTATGCACAATAACTAGATTAGTTAACTTTGTTGGTAAATGCTTTTAGCCATACAACATTAGAGTAAAAGTTGAGTGATACAAATGAACATACTTAAGTAGCCTGGGGTATATTAAGGAATCATCAAGCTCCATAAAAATGTAGATGGAAGCTAAATACCTCTTTATAATATTCAGGTTCATTTCTTATGTAAATATGATTCTCTCCCATAGGAAATTGCCATGAATTATGGATTCCATAGAATTAGAAAATATCACTATAAACCTTTGCCATAACCATATCCCCTTCTGTTGAAAATTTGGTCATTTTAGCACAAACTGTTAGTCAAGTGTAATAAGATGTGCAAAATGCTATAGAAACCATAAAATAAGAGATTGCATAGGGGAAGAAGATGCAGCTAAGTGTGCAAACTGCTCAGGAAATCATCCATCTTATTCCAAGCTATACCCCAATTTCATAACTGCAAAAAAGTTGATAATATAGTCAGGGACAGGAGAATCTCATATGTTGAAGCAACTAAACTGGTTAATTCTGACGGTAAACAAAAGGCAAATCCCTCTCATCTGGATTAAAGCAACTTAGCTTTCAAGACAGTTATGAAGCTGTAAGACCAGGAAATTTAGGAAGTGACATAAATTCTAATGGGAATAGGCTTATTAATATTAACTGCATACACATTGTTGATGCTGTTACATATACTGGGCCTATAAAAGTTAATATGGGAACTCAGGTGGCAGTAACCATTCCATTTTCAAATTATCAGGCTTGCAACAATGACCAAACCATCAGCAATGAAAAATTCAAGACAACTACTGAACAACAACTATCTGAAGAATCTGCAGCATTCCTAATTCCTAATGTAGCTTGGTGCACAAGGAAAACACGAAACATATTTAAGATAAGAGCAAAGAAATAGTTAAAAATCTATACTCGAAACATGAAGGTAAACCCACAAACAAGGCATGGAAGAAATGTGTCAAACCTTGAAGCACCAAAAATCCAGTATTCACCGACAGATATTACTAGTAGTAGTAAAAAACCAAACCTAATTCACCATGACAAAGCAGCTCCATATAATGCTATGGAATGCATGCAGCAGCCTTTGTAATTTTGGGAAATTTCAAAGAGAGATTAGATGAAACAAAGCCACATATCATGTGTATTACAAAAACTATATTTAGAACCATAAGGTAAAATTTTATTAAAGAGAAGGAGAGGGCTATCTATATTAGGAAGCAGAGAATTAGCCATAAAACATCTTTCATTCAATCCATATGATAATAGGAAATCTAAAATTTTTTAGTGCATCGTATAAATTCTATAATGAACCATGCACTCTGTTATTTAACAACTCACTTAGAAATTTCAGCAAGAAGAATTAGAACACTACACATTTTATGCAAATGGGAAAATAATCATTTTGGGAGACCAGCATTAGATACAATCTTTAGGGTTCCAATGGCCATAACTCTGCTGGCTTTATCCTTAACAATTTTATTAGTATGTCATCATGTTTCTCATTACTCACTCCCTCTGATTTGTAACACAAGGTTTGACCCAAGTAATAAGAGAAAACTTACATTTGAACTTTTCATTGGAAATTGCCACTTCCTACCCCAATGCAGAGTAACAGTATGCCCTGAAGTGAGCATTAGTGATTACTGATCATTATCCAATGTATTTGTTATTAAAAGACCTGTTTAACTGAAATCCCATTTTCTCCAGAGGTAAATGGAAATCAGATGAAGAGTGCTGGTGTCAGTGGGTAGATAAAAGTTAATTCTATGCCATTTATCAATAAATATAATTTAGAGGCTATAGTGAAGTACTTTAGCAATACATAAATGATATAAGCATGAAAGTGTTCAAACATACAAAGGAACATATTCCACAGAATTTTCAGTCCCATGATGGGATGAGGAATACTCATTTGCTAGAGTTAAGAGGGGACAAGCAAAGACAACACTAAGAAGACACTACAGTGCTGAAAATCTTTGTAAATATAAAAGATGTACAGCAACTCTAAAGAAGATGGTTTATGAATAACAAATAAATAGTGGTATGACTTTTGCTTGTAAATAAATTAACAAACCCCAACTGACAAAGTACAAACAACTTTTAATAATATTCAAGGTAGGACACTCCCACACAATTTTCCACTTGCCTCCATGAGGTGAAGCATTCCTTTATTCAGAGGAAGTGCAATAACCTTTCCTCATCATCCAGTGATAGGTGTTTCTGGTTTTTAGCTAAGGGCATCTCTAACAACTTCTGCCACTCTACCTTTCCTTCACTTTTATGTTCTTATGTTACTATAGCTGTCTCTCCCATAGACAAAGCAACTCTCTTTGGTTCCTGTTTCTTCTCTAACTCCACCTTGGATGACCATTCCTTCACCCCTGATGCTTCTCTTACTATCCCATACCTCTTCCCATAATATCTTTTTAGACTGTCTGAAAAGTGCTTCTTTCTCTGGACACAAGCAAGGCTTATGGTCCTGATGGCATCCATCCCCATGTACTGAAAAAGTGTGCCTCTGAACTTGCACCTGTGCTTGCTTGTTTGTTCCATTTCTGTTCAAAAATCAAAACTTTTCCTTCTTCTTGGAAGCATGCATTGATACATCCCATCCCTAAGAAGGGTGACCATTCTGACCCCTCTAACTATCGTCCTGTTGCTTCGACATCTACCATTTCCAAAGTCTTTGAATCCCTCCTCATCTCCTATATCCTTAAACACCTTGAAAATCACAGTCTTCTTTATGATCATCAGTATGGCTTCTGTAAGGGGAGATCCATTGGTGATATTCTTTCCTATCTGGTCATCATCCCTGAAAGATTCTGGGGAGGCATGTATAGTCGCTCTTGACATATCTAAGACTCTTGACTGGGTTTGACTTCAGGGTCTCATCTCTAGGCTTCCCTCTTTTGACTTCCCTCCCTCACTTTGCTCCTAAGCAGTGTCCCTCAAGGTTCTGTCCTGTCCCCTACACTTTTTCTCCTCTTCTTCAACAATTTCCTCTCCTCCAAAAATAATCCACTGCACTCATATGCTGACAACTCAACACTGCATTCATGTACATCCATCAGTTCTGGTCCCTCTTCTCTCACTCGATCTGCATCTTATCTTGACACAGCTTCCCCAATAAACTCAAACTTGGACAGGATATCTCAGTGGGGTAGACAAAATCTACTTAAGTGTAATGCCTCCAAGAGCCAGCTTCTACAACTTGCGTCTCTCCTTTGACGGTTCTGTAATTCCACCTCATTACTCAATGATGTAGTGATGTAAGCCGCTTACATCACTACCAAAGACAAAATTAACAAAAGGTCTGGGTTCATCTGCTTGTCACATCAGACAGCAGAGATCGATGTGAACGAGTGGAGGTAGCAGAACAAGCAATCCAACCAGACAGCAACACACCAAGGCATCCGACCACGTGACCATCACTTGCTGAGGAACATGGTCCCACTGAATGTCAGAATCAGTATCTCCTGAGGAAGACCGTTGAACGGTTGAAACGTTGAGGTATATCTCAGCTGTAACACGTTTGTTTCCATGCCATCCTGTTTCCACATTTGTCAATATGGATAATAGATACATAATGAGATATATGTTTCATATACACCTTACTCACACAGCCTGAGGGTAATTCATACATTAATTTTAATAATTTTGTGCATGAAGCAAAGTTTGTGTAACAATGAACCATCAGAAAGCTAAGGTGTTACAACCTCAGCCGCCCATGTGGACAAACTGTGGTTGTTTGGCATCA
>JAUUDW010174261.1:3447-14682 GCA_032361385.1 Panulirus guttatus | reverse complement strand
ATTCAAATGTGAGCGCTTCCTTGATGAAAATGAAATATTCATTTGTAGGATACCCCAGCCATGTCCCAGAACACAGAAAATATATAGTTTGAGACACTTGTTAATTCCTCTTAATGTCTTTTGGAAGCATTAGAATTAATACAGTAATCTTTATTTGCCTTTCTTAGTGCATTTCTCTCACTTTCCATGTAGTTCTGTATTAAGCCATCAGGTAATCTTAGGTGTGATAGATCACATGAATTGTTATGCCAAAAGGGCTGAATACATGCCAAGAACATAACTATAACATGTCCAGAGGGCACTCCGAAGATTTTGTTTAACCATATGGTAATCGGAGACAAATTTGTGACCACCTCATGCAAGTAGTTATGATGTCACACTGCTGAACTCCTCCTCCCTTCCATAGGTCAACACGTCAATCAAAAGTTATCTTCAAGCATCAAGCAAGTTGGGTAGCTTTGCTCTGTTCATGGCAAAGCTTATTAATTGATGTTTGCTTACTCAGAAGAAAATATTTTGGATATCTTGACCGTGTTATGAAAACTAACAAATAAACTGTGATATCTGAAGGAGACAGTGCCTCTCTCTGCCTTGCCAGTGGTGATTTAAACAATAGACCTGCAATGTTTGATTGATTGTCTTTAGGGGGTTTGTGGTTTATAATTATGCATATGATAGTACCTACATCTAGTACCTATCATCTGATATACCAATCTAACACACTATACCTGATACTGAAATATTATTTGAAAACCACATGATCTTACAACTGGTTTTGATAGAAAAGAAAATTCAGGTAATTGTATTTGCATTCAGTCTATCCTTATCACTTGCGCTAACACCCACTGTGCTGCAGGGTACCCATACCAATTGTCATGCAGGTCCTACAGTTATAGCACATCTTATTTAAAGCCATATATTGTAAACATTTCTGTGTCCATGTCATTTATCACATATATACTTCGTGACTATTTCTTAATTATATCCCATTTGTGATGTTACCTTTACTATTCAGTAATCAAAATACTTTGTGTTGTGTACCTTCCAAGCCATGTGTTTTTCTTTATCGTTCTGCATTTTTGCCACAATTGGAGGAGGGTGGCACATCAGTCAAATCTTTATTCATTGTTTTCATTTCTTGCATGATAACCAAGGTGTATCACTTGTCACTTTGATGTTGCAGGTCAGACTTTGCAGTGAAAGGTGCAGACATGACAGTTAACAGTGAAGTTGAACGAGTAATTAAGGAATTTCATGGTGCAAAGAAACCCATTGGCTTTTGCTGTATCGCCCCTATGTTGGCCGCTAAAGTTTTAGGTAGTAGCGGTGTCACAATTACCCTTGGCAAAGCAGGTGAGTCCTAATGAAATACTGTGTTTTCATCCATAGTTACATCTGCTGTGTTTTTCATTTCCCATTGATTTTAAGTACTATATATCTTACCTTTGTTGAATGGCTAAGTCTCTGTTGATCTATTTTTCTTCTTTTAATGAAAAAATATATTTCTCACCTTTGGACAGAAAGCCTCTGAGCATCTTGCATGGCAGGGGCTTAAAAGGACTTTGTTACACCGAAAGTGAGGTATATTAGTGAAAATTCCACCTTTTGACCATCATAGAACATGTAATATTAGCAGATGCTCATTTACAGGAAAACAACCATGCATCAAACCTGTGAAATCAAATATGGAGGTAAGGTAGCACCCAACCTCCCCTTACCCAAATTGATCTTCATTTGTTTGGTGGCTGTTTTTGGGTCTGATGACTTTCACAAATTCCATGGTTTTGCATGTTTCTGGATGAAGTTTCAAGAGCTGCTTTTCAGATCAGTTTTTTATACATTGTCTATTTTAAGAATAGAATCATCAGTTTGGATGTTTTTGAAAATCATATTATTGGCACAAAGGAAAAGATTCCTGGTTTTTGAGGGACTCTGGTAGATCATTACAGGAAAGCACAAATAGTATTGATCAAAGCACAGATTCTTAAGATATTCCACTTGTTACTGCCATCCACTTAGATGATTTACTGTTAACTGTCACTTTGTTTTTGACCTTACTTTCTAGAAGTAAGTCAAGAATGAATAAGGAGGATGGCTTGGTGCCACTTCACCTCTGTCCTTTGGTGTCATAAGCCTTGGTGGGTTTGTTAATGATCTTTGAATCCTGTGATTGAGCATCTGCTGACCTCATGTGTCTTATGATGGTAAAAGACAATGAATCCTCATGGATACATTTCATTGTGAGATTAAAAATTGTGTATTTTAAGCTGCTACAGAACAGATCCTCTCTAAAAACTTAACCAGCTCTGCCTTCATATTAGATTTTTATCCTTTAGAATTTTCACCATATTTTGTAATCTCAAAACTTTACCATTTCAGTCCATCACTTATTTATCTCATACATTCAGGCATTCTAACTCTGTTTGAAAACAGAGGCCACCTTAAGTTGTATGTTATTTAAGGAGTGACTCATTAGAATGACAGCTTTTGTTAGAAGAATGGATATGTATGGATTTTTATGAAATGTTTCCAACAGATGATGGATCTGGAAAGTGGCCATATGCTGGATCTATTGAAGCTGCAAAGGCCTTAGGAGCAAACACAGTTGAGAAGGTATGTCTTCCATCTGATCTGTTTATATGAAGTAAGCTCAGTAAATGTGGGGCAAGTCATTATAATTGTGTATTACCCTGGTGTATAGGATGCTGTGGGTCATTGGGCAAACATGAATTTAATAGATAATGACAAAGTTTATGAAGGTAATTCTGACAGAAAATGTATAGTGATAGAAAATCTGAGGTAGGCAAAGTGTATTTTTTATAAAGCAAAGTATTTTCAAACTATTGAAATGAAGTTCGTGGAACTGGGATTCACATGATTTCATGGTCCTTAATGCATGACATATTACAACAGTATTTTTAAGCAGTTTCAGAGTTGGCAGAACACTTTCTCGTGAAACTGCATACTTGTGTATATTTTGTTGATATTTAACTATGTCTGTTTTGTCCGTGGAGAATCATCGTCTTTAGTGTGGTAATTTTTATTTGATCATAAAACTTATGTTGTGATAACAACAAACCTACCTGACCCAGGTTGATGTCTTTTCCATCTGCCTCATCCACATGTGGACTGCTGGCATTCTGTCCACATACAACTAATTTCTCCTTGTCAGACATAACACTTGACAACACTTGACTTCCACAGAGTGGATTAGAGAGAGAGGAAAAAGCATGGGATATGTTGTGTCAGAGTTAAAAAGAGAGGGCGATTCAGTATTACTTTTCAGCCACTCTACCACTTGACAGTTCATTCCCTACAAAATCTCTTATGCACCCCCTTCATTACTTTCTTCATTCCATCTAGTTATACCACATGCTCTTTTCAAGTAACTCATTCCCATGGAATGGATTCTTGACCTCTCTGACTCATCCCATGTCCATGCGTTATTTCTGTCACTATTTTTTCTTTATGTAAAATGTACACCAAATATAGATTAGATTTAAGATTTTAGTATCATAATTTTATTTTATAGTATTTCTGAGGTGTGCAAAGCCTTCTACTTAATCTTAATTATTATCTCTTACACAGGCTGTTGATGAAGTGGTAGTTGACGAGACTAATAAGGTTGTAACTTCTCCAGCTTTCATGTATGAGGGTAAGTTTCATGAGATTCATGACGGTGTCGCTAAGGCCATTAGAACTCTTCTTGGTATGATTTAGAATTGAGCTTAGAATACTAATGAAGGAAAACAGAACTGCAGATGGTTACATATCTTGTTAAACAGATTGCTTATGTATGCAGCATTTTTATTTTTTGTCTTGCGTTTCTTGGTTGATCATTCTCAACGTGTAAACTCACAGGGTATTTTGTCTAGAGAAGCCCTGCCCTGACTGAGTGAAGTGAAAGCAGCTTGTAAATGCAACATGTATGTGTATGCGTACATCTACAATGATTGGCTAAGAAGTTAGAAAGGGGAAGTACAGATAATGAAAATTTACTGGATATCCTTCATTAACATTACAGTTGACTAGAAATATAAAAATATTACTCAGAAAGCAGATAGACTGTATCATCTCAGAAGCAGACAAATAGCTCCTTCAGTCCTCATTATTAGTAAGTACTAGCAGCAGTTTCCTTAATGTCTAATTTGGTATTAGAAAGTATTAAATTAAAGTTTTTACCTGTAGTATGTAGTTTTGCCCTTTGCTACACAAGTGAATGATGTTTTGGAAATGTCTAGAACATAGAACCTTGCAGTAATTTGTGAATGTAGTCACATGCTCTTTTCATGGCTAGTTTTCCAAAGTTTTTTGTTAAATGCAATTAAATGCTCGTAAATGAACTTCAGATGTTTTTCTGTTTTTATCAACACTGAATGTATCTGAGTGAAAAATTTGTAATGTTTTCATGGTGATCTGCATATGTTATAAATTCTGTGTGCAGAGAGTGATACAAAAGCTGTGATGATAAAGTATTAATAGTGAATGATGGTTTAATTTAACATGATCATTTTCATTTTTTCCAAGATATCTACACAAAGATAACAGTGAAATTTCATAGGCAGAAAGACTGTAGAGGAGAAAATGAGTTCAGGGTTGAATGGATGACATTTTTACTTGAAACTCAACACACTTTACTTCAAAGAAAAAAAAAGATGTAAAGAATGAGAAAATTTGGTAAATTAACCCTGCCAGTAGTTGGTAAATAAAGACAGAAGTAAACCATAATGTTGCCTCATCCTAGCAGTAGGTGGCAACACTTAAGAAAGATATTTCTTGACCACCAATAAGTATTAGATAGCATTTCCCCAAGGGGAAATGAATTGACAGGTGATTTTGGGAGCAGCTTTGCCATTAGCATATCTTGAAACATAGTTTTGTTTCCAAACTAACATTCTTTCTTGTGGCCTTTGCACACTTGGATTCCTTATCACTAATCGTGCATTAAGAACTCATTTCAGTTGGGATGAAGTACTGCAGAAATTTGAACTGGGACAAAATAAATACTTGTGTAGGGAAGGAAGACCATTAGCTATATCGAACAACTAGTAGTGAGAGCAACTGGCAGCTGGCATGCAAACCTTGCTGGGGGCCTGGTGCATCAGAGTGTGCCAAGTCTTAAACAATGAGTACACATTTCATTATGTTTAACAAGATCACGTACTATCTCAGTGGGATCGATTCCCTAATATCTTAAATAATTTAAGGTGAACCTAAGTGGGAAACCAAATAGGTGGGAATTGGCTGGGTATGCCACATGTGTTTGATCCAAGGTTAAACACATATCAAATGTTGATTTTAGATTCTTGAGAAAACACGTAGACTTAATAGAGATGCAGTGGTGTGCATCAAGAATGATGCAAGATAAGAGGGAGAATTGTATCTGTAAAGAGACAACCCCTCAAATTACACATGCTCTAGGAAAGGCTGAGGGGAGATTAACCGCCTTCAAAATCTACCGAGATTATGATGCTAACCCTGACTAGTTCTTCAAATACAGAAGAATATTGCAACTAGTGGTCATAACAGGAAGATGGCCAAGAGGAAGAGGTGAATCATGAAATGAATGAAAAAAATATACCTTTGGAGATGGAGTGATGAACATGTGGATCAAGCCAAATGAAGGATTAATAAATGAGGGTTTTGGGAAGTTCAAAAGGCTGTTTGATGAAAATTGGGAACTAGTGATGGGACTCTACATGTAAAGTTCTCATCTTATATTCACAAATAGGTGAGCATTCAAATTTTCCATTAATCCAAACACATGAGCTTTATGGCTCAATTGCATACCAGTGAAAATGTCATGAACAAGCTCTCATAGATCGTAAAACCTCATTTGATGTTGATTTTAATGTCTTGTTGGAAGAAAAGGTGAGTAATTTGATCAGAAAAACTATGATGACTGCATTATTGTTTTTATTATTATTAATTACTTTGGAATAATTATGATCTTGGGCCAAGGTACAAAGTCTATACAGGACATAGGTCAAGATTAGCCCTCCCTAATAAATAAGCTTTCAGTCATACATAAACCATTCCCAAATATCCTTGACATGAATGCAATTCCACAGTATCTTGTGTTAAACAATTATATGTATACAATTTCAACTCTGCCTACCTCCTTCTGAACATGTTTTAGTTTACTTGACTCAATACAAGGTATTTTGGATATAGAACTATCTAGAGTTTGAATAAAATGTATTTTGGATGTAGAAGTATCTTGAGTTTGAATTCAATGTATTTTGGATGTAGAAGTATCTTGACTTTGAATTCAATGTATTTTGGATGTAGAAGTATCTTGAGTTAAAGTAATATTCCTTTTTGATGGCTTATTTCAGATCTATAATTTACAGATGTAGTATAATCATATTTCTTTGGTATAAAATAAACATATTTAGCTTTTAGAACTCCTCTAATTTACATTTAAGAATTTTTATTGCATTGAAAATTACTTAAATGAATATCATGAAATAGTTTTGCTGAATTTTTCTAATTATTCAGAACTGTCAGTGCCTTACATAGTCACAGAGTGAATTAGACTGTTGAGAAAGTTTGGATCCCTCTTTGATATGAATGATATATACAGTTCTAAATTAAGAATTATTTTATATCTGCATGTCTCATAGAGGGAAAAAGAAAGACTAACTCTTCAAAGTTTTCACTGTGTAAATATATTCCAGATGGGTTTGCATCTGTATGCATATTTACATGTGTACTTATGTAAACACATCTTTTGGCTGTTCTTTTACGATAGATAACCACAAAGATACAGGGAAAATTATTCTTTCTCTCACATTCAAATTAGAGAAGAACTAAACAAATGCTTTCAGTAAGATTTTATGAATTGCTGAAGGCCTAGAAACAGAAAAGTTCCTGTAAAAAAATTACATGAATTTCATCAACATGTACAATTCCGAGTGCCATTTTATTAAAAAATATTATTGTTTTTATAAATATATTTTAACCAGATAATTGAGAAATAGAATTAAATCTGTAATTATCAGTTCAAGGGCTGATATTGGTTTAAGGTTTTATGTAATGAAGATATAAGTACCTCAGTGCATATACAGCCAGTCAAAAGTGTATGTATTTCTGTTTACTCAACCATGTTTTTTCATGTCAATCCTAAAGGTTATAGTTATGTATGCAGCAACCAGGGGAATCCTAAAGTATCCTGCATCATGTCATGGTACATAAAATAAATAATATTTTTTGAGGACATGTATCAGACACATTTTTTATTAAAGAGGCCCAATGATGAAAGCTGTGTAGAAACTTCCACACAACAAGAATGAAGTGAATATGATTCTTTTACCCTTTTTACATTCAACAATATAAAAAAAATATCAGTTATGGTTATCACTTCCTTTATTTAACAAAGAAAATTTGATAACCAATGATTGTACTGAAATATGAACTTACTGCACTAAGATTCATGCAGTAAAGGTAGTTTGCTTTATTTATTTATTTTTTGAATTACAAGACACTATACACTTCAGTATTGCAAAAGTCACTGCCCAAGAGTTGTTTAGTATACTGACTAGCAAGTCATAAAAGGATACTCTAATTTCATTCATATAGCATTTGTATAAAGCATGTTGAAGGACATAGGATATAACTATGGATAGGAATATTCACTTTATCTACAGAACAGGTTTCCCATATCTCTCTGCTATCATTATATGCAATTCTACTATTTTTCAAGAGGCCCTGCTGTTCCAATACACCTATTCTAATCTTCAAATAAATAGCACCATCAACTCTTGCAAATTATCATAAACTTGCAGTACCGTACATAATATTCACCCCTAATTCAATTAAGGGAGTTTGTGACATGCAAATCTGAGAAAAACTCAGTTTGATAACCATCTGACAAAAAATGGTGGGTAACAAAAATTTCTCTGTAAGTGTTCTGTAGTTCCAAAAGATTATGAACTTGTTTTATGTACTGTTCATTTAAATCTGAATGTTTAATACATTTCAGTATATTTTCCATGGCATACAGTCTCATGAAAGGTTGTCACAAGATAATCACACTATGCCTCTTTTCTAAAAAATAATAAATTTACAATTGTTTACAAAAGGTTTCTTTAATTTTGAAGCACTTCACTGGGCTAAATGCTTTATGTACATATGTGCAAAACTTCACATTATAGATTAAGAGATCATATATGATCTCCATAAAACAGCACAAACATCAGTGCCAAAAAGTCAGAGTATACACAGATATGAGACAGAAAAATTTGATATGTCCATCTGATACTTTATAACGTCATTCATAATTTTCAGTATTTTATGGACAAAGTTGACAATCTTATGAAATATATACAATATTTCATGGCACATTACATGTAGTAAAACTATACAAAAATTGCACATACTGAACAACTACAAAACATCTGAAACTGCAATTTACTGTATAAATTGTAAAATTTATAACACTTTATTTACAAGAAACTCTGTGCAGTAATAGTACATAACCTGTGCATCCTTTACTGTTAGACAGCAAATGAAAGAGGGACAAAGTGTGCATATATATATATATATATTTATATTCATATTTATATTTATGTAATCCAATTATGTGAAGATGTTATAATGATACTGTACATTATACACATAACTAGTAGCTGAGGCTTTGTGAGCGAGCCTACACACACTGTGAGTACAACTAATGTGAAATGATAGGCTAGGTTCAAGAAGCTATTAACTCACAAAAGTGTTAAATTTTTTACTGTATGCCATCTCTTCCCTTGTGCAAGGTGTAAACAATACTGCTGAGTAGAAGACATATATCCAAAGTACATTTTTTTCTTCACTACTAATATCAGTTTAAATTTCTCACCACCTGTTGGAATAGTTAATAACCTCTGTAACCAAACCTGCCAAATGTGTGATGCTTGTTGACAACTCAAATCCAACGTATCTTTATAGGTTTTATTAGCAACTTGAACTATTCCTGAAAACCAAAGGAAAAATTTCATCAATTAGAGCAAGTACATATGATCGAACAAGTATCATGGCCTGCCTGAATTGTAAAATTTTTTCTCAAGTTTACTGGGAATACTAAACAAGTAATTTTATGTATGATGAAGCATTAAAAAGCAAGGAAGGAAGACAGTTTGGTGCACAAGAGTTGATGACAACAAGCCATAAGAAAACCTGGTCTCTATAAGCCACTATATACCATAACCATCACTAGTGTACATTTCTCCATTAAACTAGATACATGTATATATCCCTCTTCCATGCTACAGTCTTGACTTTCATACACAGCAAGTTAGGTTTTAACTTATCCAGTCAGTTTACAAATATAGATCTATAGGATGAATGCATAGGGCAAGAGTGGCAGATATCTGTGTAGCAAGAATATTTCTTTTGTCGAGAAGTATTTTTTAATCAAAATTATACACTGCTAACTATATACCTGTAAAAGATTAATACTCATTTTGGTATACTAAAATAAATATAGGAATTATTAGTAATGTTTCCTACAATAAATAATGCATGAACTTAATGGTCAAAAATATAAATAGTATAATATGGTCTGCCTTGATAGATTTAGAGAAAGAGAGAAAAGTTCATCTTAATTTTTGAGTATAGGGTGAAGTGCTAATTTTATTGTTTTTTTCATAAAGCTGGACAATACTAGTTCTTTATCTTAGTTTCTAATCTTGAACATCTCATTATAGCATTTTATTCTGGACGTCGCAATATATGTGCGTTATTCATTGGACGTTTTTGAGAGTGTGTATTTTAAAGGTGAATTTCATGGGTAGGGACTTAAATAAGTGTTAAATATCTATCCTCAAAGAAGTTCATTGTTTTCACTTGCAACTGTTTTGAAGTAAATTTTGATTTTAGGGGAATTATTTTTGCTCTAATTAAGAGTTAAGCAGTTTCAAACTAAATCACACTATACAACATCACAAGTTATTTCCCTACTAAATACTCTAAATCTACAACTTTATAAACAGAAGTGTATCTTTATTCTTTTAGAAATTTTATCACAAAATCACTTAGAATATGTATAAAACAGACTGAATCTGTAATGCACAACCAGATGCAGTGCATATATGTTGCTTTCTTAATACATGAACATTTCAGTTCTATAAAAGCACTAAACTTCAAGTATATATGCTTTGCATTCTGAATTTTCTATCCACACTTAAAATAACCTCTGTATTGACGTATATATGGATTGTACATGTCATTTGCAACTCTAACCCAAAGAAATATCCGTAAGGCTCAGTTACCCAGAGGAAACCACAATTTAAGGATGCTATACACTTCTGCTCTGATATGCACTGTAAGTGAATGAGATCTTGTCATATTAAGATGATTATAATAGCCAACTATCATATTTGGACATATCAGGAAACCGTACGGAGTGATTACAAATTAAATATTAAAGCAAGGCTCGGTTTCCAAGCACTAAGCACATAGCGACTTCAAATGGTTGTAATGCATAAAGATTTAAATGCTTAAGCTTTGTGCCAATGTTAAGATGTCTGTGGCATACTAGGTTAAAATGCCTTTAATAATCTTATTATTACTAATTTTGCTAAAATGCATCAGTTTAGGTAAAACAACATTTTTAATAATGAGAAATGGAAGGATTAAATGATATATTTAACAGGAGTTATGCTTTGCAGTTTTTAAGTGAGACCTGGATTCGAATATGAAGCCAATTAGGGCTGGCATAATATAATTTGTCAGGATATGTACTTTAAATGCTGATGCTCATATTAAGGAGCCCCAGCCTAAGCTAGCTCTTTTTGCATGGAAGGTGGGAACTAGCCCAAAGTATGATTTCCAGGAAGATACAGCATGACAATAATTTGCTATATTTATAGGCAAGTCTTGGGGCTTATCACATTTTTAATTTCCCACAATTCAGCCCTTGATTATAATGCATATGGCTGGTTAAATATACACTTTTTCTCTATATTGTAGATTATATAAGTAGATATTCCTGTTCATCTGTGTCATTGATAATAATGGAGAACCACAGTTATCAGATAACCATTAACCTATTACATTAAACAATACATATTTCTTATTCTTGCAGCTCTACCTTTGAGACTCCCTGATAAGAAATCACTGTGTCACTTAATTGTCTGGGACATTCTCTTTTCTTCAGATTATTAAACGAGGTGGTTTAAATATTAAGTGCAGGAGAACACTGATGGGCCTCTGTTAAGCTGCTGTACTACTGGGAGAGATAACTAGAGG
>JAUUDW010174150.1:0-14684 GCA_032361385.1 Panulirus guttatus | reverse complement strand
GCAATATTCCCCCCCCCCTCACGCAGCTTACAGGTTTTCTTGGGGTTGAGTGGGCACGTTGCCTCGCTTATCATGACTGGCAGGTCGTTTTTTGCCGTTACAGTTGCATCCAAAATCATTGTAGGGTACACCCGGTTAGGTGGTGAGGATTATCTATGATGGTTTCTCACAACTGCTTGCTTTAGGGAGGAACATATTTATCTTTGGTGCTTTCTCGACACAGCTCTCAGTCGCCCAGCCATAGTGCGATACGAACACACACACACACACACACACACACACACATACACACACACACACATCCACACGAACAACAGGACACGAATGTATCATCATAGATGAGGATTTCGTGAGCAGTGTGCGATGATAGTGGTGTGTGGCAGGGGGTTAGGATCAGTTAAAAACCAAGGAATTTACTTTTGTTTTGCTTTATTGATCACTCATCAGTCGAGATAATAATGTAATAATGCGTTGGAAGTTTCCACTGTGAGTACAAAAACAAGCATATAAATATGGGAAACACGTGTCTCATCGGTAAGGTTCAAAATCTGTTCAAATAATTTGCGCGTTCAGGAGAAATGTTGTGTTTGCTCAGAACCCGACCAGTAAAACAGCTACCTCAGTTCTCTTAAGATTAATGTGTTGGTTGAACGCACTTTTGACTAATGCACGAAAGTGATGAACAACTGAAAACAATATTTAGAAACTGTGTTCGTTCTGATTTTATCTTACCAAATTACTTAATGATATTTACCAATCTTTGCCTCCGCATTCAAATTAGCTCCGGAAAGCAGGCTCTTCCTTCCCAAAGATATGAGAAGTTCAACCAGCAGAACGCGCCCCGTCGTCGCCTGATTCGTTTGCTGCAATCGCAATGCGTCCTGTACTGTTGCCATCGTTGGCGCTACAGTTTAAATCAATCTTCGTTGGAATATCGTTAGAGATCTTCAGCGATGACCCTGGATTCCTCACCTGTTGCAACACTGCGGAGTGAATTGCTTGGTCTCTTTCTCCTCGGATTAATGGGAACTTTGCTTTGTAATTTGAGACGAATTTATTGTAGATAAGAGAGTGGGCAAGAGACGGGCTGTAACGGACAGATGTGCCATTTTCAGTTAAGTTTGGATATTTGTGGTTGTCAACAGGTTTTCTCTCAAAGCCGTTGAAATTCTGATGCAAATTTGTCATGCGTGCTGGTGTAAACTTCACCTGAACATTCGCGTATTTTTTGTCTATAAAATAACTTACAGTAGAAGCTCATGACGATTGAAGATAACGTCTTTTTTTTAGATTGTTTGTTTTTAGAAATGTCTTGAAATCCACTGGAGATGGAGGAAATCGAGTCTTATTCGTGAAAACCTCGCTGCATTTATGTTTTTGGAATATTATCATCAAACTCTGTCCTTAATGATTTAGTGAGTTCTACATTTTCTTGTTGGAAGATATATTTTACGATAGTTAGAGGTGCAGCTCATCTACTAGTGTGTAAAATATACTAAAGTATCAAAATGACGCGAATTTATACATGTCACAGGCACAGTTACGCACTTAATCATCCTAGAGATGTGATGATTATTATTCTTGCTCTTGTAAATCTCTAGTTACAGACAAGTTGTTGTTTGCCAGTTATACAGATCATCACAGGTCGGATATTGTGACGTGGGATGTGACGTACAGTCTTATTTTTTGACTGAAAAGTTGTCCCTTTATGTATTATTTTATGTATCTTTAAAGAAACTGATTCTTACTCACTCTGCCCATTGTCTCTGCGTTTATTGATATATTTTTCAGAACTTAGATAAAGACTTTGGTAGCTGCATGTATCTTAGACCTCATATTACTCACCATACTATATCATCAAAGTAATAGTGGGCCCCTTTGCTTGAACCTCCACCCCCCAGAAAATAAAGATATTGTATCTTAGTTTTGAGTCGTTGATAATATTCATATATCTTTTAGGTCGTAATCGAGAATGACGGAAATTTGTTATCTAGAAATGTTGACAGGATAGCTTCGAATGATTTACACTTGAGCGGCGAATGAAAACGGTAGCACTCACCCTGACGACGAAACCTGTGGTCGATTGACAGAGACTTCACAGTAGACCGGAGGTTCGTCACTCTCTTCAGTGTGAGAAACAAGGGAGTCAGACAGTCAGTGGTCCAAAGACCAGCAACGATACGCGGCAGACATTTGTAAGAGCTCCATCTGCCTCGGTGTAGGCTGCCTGTCTGGTGTAATCCTAGAGCAAGACCATAAACTGCATCCCAACAATATCCAGATCACTCTCACTTTGACAGCAGATCGGGACAACAGCGGGTGAATGTGCGAGAGGTTCATTGACAAGATAGACGAGGATGGAGACTGGATCCTAATTCTCTGGTTCTCAGACGAGACTCGCTCCCATCTCCGTGGCGTTGTCAACAGTAAGAGGGAATATCGCAACTGCAGCAGGCGAACGCCATAAGGACTTCATGGCGTGCAGATCAAAGCACCGTGTGTTAGTGTCCAGCATGGTGCTGACGATCGAGAATCCATTTTTATACTTTCTCGTCTGGTGACTGCGGTTAGAATGTGTATCACATCAACATTATATAATATGTCGGATATTTTCTCCGTCTCTGTTCTTTCATTGTTATCTTGGTATGCTTAATACTGTAAGCTTAACAAACGGGTTAGAATGGTAAAGTCAGTTATCGACTTCCTTGTAAAAGCTTTATTAATTCAGAAATTTTTTAAAGTTTGCTTTTTAAAGCGTTCGTTTTTCAGAAAATTGTTTTATGGAAGTTTGGAATGAGTTTCTTGGATATTAAATCACCTACACGCAAACGAATCTTTTCTCTGTGATGTTATCGTAACACATTATCATACATTTTTTATTTTATTATTTTTTTATTGAATACCTTAACCACTCGAGTACGACGGAACGACCCGTGAACACCACAGTTCGACCCTTGGTTATAATGGCATGCCTTATAACCCGATCCCTAAGGGTCATTCTAGAGGCCAAGCCATTATGTCTAAAAGTCATGTCAAGGAGCAAGACATCGTTCCCAGGTGTCGTACTACTTGTCGTACTCAAGGGTCGTACCGTCATGCTCAACGGGTTAACATGTCCGGCGTTGCTGGTGTCCCGGGTCACACACTTCTTCAACAGTATACAGTTATGGCATCGTTTATCATTACATTGATGTGTTGGTGTACCTTTTCTTGGGTTCGGAGGTCCAGTGTACCGTTCTGTGTATAGTATGTAACCAGTAAGTATGCAGTGTACCGCAGCAACGTCAGGGTGATTCTTGCGTAAAGCTTTTGGTCATTTGGAGTATGCTACACCTCGGCGATCATGATCCTGTACCACGACGGTACAAGATGAACTAATCTCCTCTGCTCACGACGGTACGGGGTGATCTGATTTCATCTGCTCACGACGGTACAGGGAGATCTGATCTCACCTGCTCACGACGTAAGGCTGGTTGACCTGACCTGTTCACGCCTACTCCTGTCTCTTGCCCTACTTCCACAATCCTCTAACTCTTACAGACTAAACTTTGGCTTACTCTAGCACCTACACGTACTTACCGTACTACGTCTACTGACCTTACTACTGTACTGCTATTCCTTACCTTAAACCTAGAGTCTAACCTTTGGTTTTACCTTATACCTACTAACCACCACGCCTTATTCTGACACACTCGCTACACCCACGGTCCACTCGCAGTACCTTCCACGATCCACTCAATGTACACTCGGACACATATTCTCAGAGGGGTCTAGCTCTCCCGTATACTCGCGCCAAACAGCTGCGTCCATACATCATGGCCTGAAATGGGATTTGTAACTGAATTCATCCGTTACTTCTACGTCGATTTTCTTTCTTACGTTGTCTCTGGCAGTCTCTTTGTTTATTCTTTCACTTTCTCCATATTCTGTATCTATTCCGTGAAATGTCCGTTATAATTGCTTTCGTCCTCTAGTTTCCCTGCTTCCACTCCATCCACGCCCTCCTCGCCCCACTCTTCACACGCCCTCCTCACTTTGGTTGGGGGTTCATGATTCCCTCATGCAGTCCCAAAGGTGGTTGGTTGGTTGGCCTGTTGACCGCCAGGGTCATTAAAGGCCGTCGTCGCCAGTCTGATACCTTGAACATCATCAACTTCAGGTGTTCAGGATAATCATTCTAACGCCACATACATTCTCACTGTTCCCATGGACCTGCCCCAGAGGTGTTCCTGTCTCCCCGTCCCCCACGTCCTTTCGTCATGTACAGTCAATCTCCTCAGCTGCTAACATACACGTACTCTTTCAGGTTATTCCCTTCCGGACTTATCAAATATTTTCCCAATATCTTTTATAGCTTCCTTACACTACTGTGTTCCTTTATCTAACTGGTGTCTAAATTCTGTCCTTGGTCTACTGTCTGACACGAGGAGCTACAGTTTTATTCTGTCTTGACTGTTCGAGTCTACATTGTCATCTCAACTGATCAACCTCACTCAGTAACCAGTCAGATTTGTATCTCTCTCCTCCAGGTCATGTTATCCCTTGGGCTGGGCCTTAACCTTTTTCCCGACAGAATATCCTGTACTGTATGTCGGTTGTTCCCTAGCCAGCAGACAGATTGTATCTAATCCTGGGTCTTGATAGAGTGACGGACCCGAGGCAAGCTGTAGAGGACCCCCTAACACGGTGCTTATGATGGGACCAATGTTCCAGGTTATCAGTACACGACCTTGTCCCTACACCACAACGGCGATGGTTAACAACCAGTAAATCCCGTGAGTAATCAAGGTGACTCCACAGTAGTAAAAAGTCATCCAGGTAATAGGTCCTCCCCTAGGAGACAGTGCAAGTGGTCTTCCTGCATCATCTATTCTCTGGCATTCCGTTTTCAACTCTGTCGTTCTCCTTTTAGAGATGGAGAAGAACAGTGAACATCTCTGTTGTTGTTTCTATCGTTCTTTCAGCTACTGTTCTCAAAGTGATCACCTGGTCCAGCGCAGTCTCGCTACCCTCTGCTCCTCTGCTCCATCTACACCTCTTCTTCCTCACCAGTCATACCATTTATACTCTCCAGCTGCTGATGACACCTTTTTGAGTTATTCACTGCTTACGCAGGAATTAAACGTTCAATGTCACTTTTTATTAATGATTTCTATACTCCCCTTCCTTCTATACATAGCTCTATTTTCTATTTCCAATCTTCATCCTGCTCTGATAACTCATTTCCACCCAACACAAATATTTCTGTCCTTGTACTAGCTATATAACACTTGCTAACGATCCGAAGCTTTGATTACTCTTAAAACTCCTCTTCCCCGGAGACACAGAAGCTACAGACCAGCTCTTCTGTAAGTGCCACATCTCACATACTTCTCCCAGTACATAGACTGAGGCAGCCTCAAATTGCTCCCACAATGCGCGGTATTCAACAATTAATATCTATAGAATAGAATTAGTTATTGTACTTTTCATATAGTGCAACAGAGAAACTCGAACTGTGAACAGATTAATAAAGAATGGGCTCTTTGAACCAGCTCTCCTGCGGGAGATGAGACTAGAGACACACATGTGTTACAGTTCAGCCACAGAGCCCGGTGACCTATACCGCAGGACATGGACCACACCAGTGTCTGTGGCTCAACACATTTTTTCTTTCTCAAGTGAAGCGGTTCGCTCTGCCTCACCTGGGATGGTTCAGCGTCAGCCTCTTGGGCACGACGGTACAACGTTTTCGCTCGACGGTATAATCCTTGAGCACGGCGGAGCAACCCGTGGGTATATGATGGCGTGTCCTTTGACCTAACCTTTAAGGTCCAAAGGCTAGACCATCACACTTAAAGGTCGTGCTGTCGTGCTCAAGGTTCGTGCTGTCGTGCGAAAGGGTATCGTGCCGATGTGCTCAAGAAGTCTGAAACACGTTTCTATTAACCTAGTTATTGTCTTGGATGAAAAGGTCTGTTTACATACAAGTGGAGAGGCGTGTCTCGTAAGGTTCATGACGATAGCTTCACACACAGGAAGTCGCTGAGTGAATGGCATCACAGATATAGGTTGATACTGTTGATAATACTGACAGTAGACTTCAGGGGGTTTGGTACATCCTTCAAGGAGTGATCACTGAGGTTCCGGTAACAGCAACATCCGTCAACAGATTTAGGGTTTGATTCGCTTGTTCCTCGTTGCGGTCCGAGGAATGGCTCTCGTCCTTGTTGTGACCTCGCACAGTTATTGGGTAAACAGTGTTCAAAATCACAGGCACCAGCACTATCAAGGTGGCTTGGGTAATACCTACGCGGAACTGTAGCCACTAACACGGGTTATTTACATGGTGATAAACTCCGTTACTTTGGACGTTAAATCATCAACCGTAAAACAGCGGCAGCTGTCGCATGATCGAGTCTCCAAATGTAACGTAACGCTGGCTGTCGGGGATGGCCTTCTGTCAACAGAGTTTTGAGCCGGATATCCACCACTGCTATGTCTTCAGCCACGTTATCCACCACACTGCCACACCAAGACCCGCTCAACTCAGAGGAAAAGGAACTTTCTTGGTTGTGGGAAGCAACCATCAGTTTTGCAAAGAGGTCATTCACTACTTGAGGACAATGGTCCAGTAGATGATATTGAAGAGGACCAGGAGTGCCAGGACGAGGGCCCGCGCCCCCAGGATGATCTTCTCGTAGAGTGGTCTCGGGGGCGGGGTGGCGGCCAGCGACCCGCAAGAGGTCGATTGTTTCACACACAGGTCTAAGCCCCACCAGCTGGAGGCCGGTTCCTCCACGTCCGCTGGCCGAGGGGCCTCTGTCCCGCCGCCCGCCTTCGCCTCAGCTTCGGAAGGATGGACTGTGTTGGATGCCGAGGATTTGTCGGAGGGCGAAGGCGACGCGGAGATTTTCTTGACTCCTGAGGGGTCCTTGGAGGTGGGTTCCCACTCCCTCACCCGGTCGATGACGGTGTGGAGGACGATGATGATGAAGATGAAGAAGATGCTCGAGAGAAGCCACACGTCCACCATCTTGAAGTAGGAGGTCTTGGGCAGCGAAGATGAGGCCTGGAATGACACGTACAGTAAGGGACCCACAACATGTAATTTGCCTCACCTGCGGTATCAGATTCTTCCTATCGGTAACATAAGCTAACATGTTAAAAGCCAGCAAGACTCCATAGAAACGCCATCATACTCGCGTGAATACTATACACTCTCGCTCAGTATTATCATTCATGATGATGTCCATTATGGAGGGAGAAACCGCTAAAAGCATCTTCACTACGCTCTTGATAAGCCAAGATTCAGTTCGCCTTTGACAAACACATTCTCACTACATACTCAACAAATTTATCTTCACTACACCCTCGACCCATCTGACCTCTGACTTAACCCTTATGAGTCATTTTAAGGGCCTGCTTCACTAAACTTATTTGCAATACACCCTCGACACCCACGGCCTATGTTTTAATCCACAAGGATCATATTCACTATGGAGGAAGACACTACCCAATTCATCTTCTCTACGTCCTCGATAAACCCATTTTCGCTTCGTTCTTGACAAACACATCTTCACTTCACCATCCACAAAACGTCTCTGCTACGCCCTCATGTTCACTGTACCATCGATATCACTAGTCTGTAAAGACCTGATCCATGTTAGCCAGGTCAAAGACAGGCTCATCTTCACTACACCCTAGATAAGCCTATATTCACTTCACCTTCGTAAAACTCATTTTCACCCTCGGCAAAATCATCCTTGCTGTACCCTAGACACCATTGGCATTTAACCTGACCCGTTACGATACAAATGATTAGAACACAATAATGTAAAGAAGAAAGAACTTAGTCAAAATAATACCACGAAAACGGACTGTGGACAAACAACTATTTCGTCTCCGGCATGAAACAGTGTCACGTACATAGAGCGGGGGTCAGGGTCACGTTATCCCAGCGGCGATGGTTCAAATGCCCTAACTTTTCTCATCTTGCACTGAATTCTGAAACTCAGGAAAGGTATCATATTCCTGAGCTGTATTGAAATATCATTTTTTTCCTTAGTGACTACATTTAGAATATGAGATAGTGAAAAATTCCAATTTTCCATAAGTAAAAAAATCTCTCGTGAGATTCAGATAGTCACTTGCTATTTATAGCTTAGTAAAACACCTTGGAATCAAGGACTGAAAAAGATCAAAGAATCCTTCACTTCATAAACCCGTCTACCACGTCACACCCGCTGTCATATTCTACTGAATCCTAAGGTGTATCGTCCCGTCTGAAGCAGTTCGGAACTTGTTCGACACTGGAGAAAACCATCATTTTGATCAAGAGAGCAACGGTATAATCAGGACAGCTCATATATAGAGGTACTTTTATACTATACTGTTGCCTGGGTGAGGCGTGGCAATCCTTACCTGCGTGTACAGCGTGGCCATGACCAGCAGGGAGGTGAGGGAGGCCAGGACCCGGACCTGGAAGTTGAAGGGCGTGAAGTAGAGTGTGAGGTAACTGATGACCAGCAGCAGGAGGGACGGGATGTACACGTTCATGATGATGAATCCCGACCTTCGCAGCAGCTGCACTGTGGACCATATGTCTGTTTACTTACACTTGCTATTGTAGGTATGACAATGCAACAGTGCTTAGCATATATACACAGAGTAGTATTTAATTCAACACCTGAGGACATAAGATTAGAGACACTGAAGCTGAGGAAACAAAAGGGGAATTCATGATGCTTTACTTTCACTAGCACACACACACACACACTTAATACAAAAGACAAATCTGTGTTGCGGGAAGTCAGTCATATAAGATGGGGGAATGTAAGAGGAAAGTGGACAATATAATTCTATATTATCCATACATAATCCATCTCTGGATCCCTGTCCCTAACCAGCAAAACTTAGATTTCTTATCGGTTTATCTGTCTTGTTTAGTTAGGTACTAACCAACGTAAATTCCCTTCCTGTATATGCAATACGAGGCTACATTTTAAAAACAGTGAAAGAAGAAAGTACGTAATAGTGTCTAACTCTTAGTATGAAGTAACCTCAACCCTGTACTGAAATAGTTCCGTAGCTTTTGATAATACAGACTCCGTAATGTGAAGATTAAAGATAAGCTTCGTAATGATAATACGGTAGGATTACTTTACCTTCCTCCCAGTGCAGACAGCGGAGCCAGACCAAAGACTTTTTATGACCAGTTTGAAGACATTTGTATTGAATATAAATTGGATAATACTGTAATTCGACGTACCGCTGTCGAAGTCGGGAGGGGGGTGGAAATCTTTTCCAGTAGTGTCCTAATGATTGGTGTCCCAACGCTGTTTGTTGAGAAACCTACTCGTGACTCGAACATATTAGACTCAGTAAATGCAGTTAAACATAGTTTTTTTTGCAACAAACGAGGATTTTGTCAATATTGTCACTCGAGGATTGGCTGTTATAACGCCTCCTTCTTCCATCGAACAGCAAAGCTACGAAATAGTACTTCGATACAACCTCACTGAAGGTGACTCACTAGCGTAGCCGCGAGCAGGCGGAGTCCGATAACGCCAATAAACTTATGCATCAAAGTAAGAATGAGTTTGAAGTGTGTATTACTGAAAACAGGAAAAGAAATCCCTCAAGAATTTTATAGTTTTATTGGAAGCAAGAGAGTCATTACCCAGTCAACTGGTTCATTACTTATGTAAAGCGGCGACTTGGTTCAGGACAGTGAAGCTGTGGCAAAAATCAGTAGTATTTTTCTTTTCACTTCTGTTTATCATTTACTGTTACCATTGTTCAATCCCATTATTAACGGTGAGAACATTTTGCAACATAGTTACACACACGGTCAAAATTTACTGTCAACCATAAAGAGAACCAAATACAAAGGAATAGAAGGGAACTCAAACACCAACAGGCCATTGAGTCCTACCCAGGTTGTTTGCTTTGTTGCCAGATGTCTGCAGACAGTTCTGGCAACAAAGGAGGCGGAAATAATGTAAGTCGTGGACATTAAGAGAAATGTATATCACATCTGTTCTTAAACGTACTCATAGTACTGCTTTGAACCATCCTGATCGGTGAATCGTTCTATATGCTAATGATACTGTTGAAGAAAATGTATTTCGCCTCATTCTAGGTTCGACGTTGGCCCAAGAGTCTGTATCCGGTAATGCGATGAAAATCAGACGACTCGAGCCTAAAGTAGCCTGTTAGATCGAGATCATCTAGAGGCCTTTGAGAATACTGAACGCCTGTATTAGATCATCTCTTAACCTGCTTTCTAAGCTTAATATACCTAAGTCTGGTACTCAGCTCTTATAGGATTAGTTTCTCAGTCCGGGAATCATCTTGGGAGATCGTCGCCGTATTCTCTCCATTGTATCTGTCTATTTTCAAGTTAGGTTACCAAAACTGATCACAGTGTTCAAGTTGGTAACACACCAGTGACATAAAAAGTGAGGATGATTTCCCTAGACTTAAATTCGAAAGCCCCGCATATGAATCCAATTTTTTTATTTTCTTCCTTTTTACCGCCTTTCTTTACTGCTTAGCTTTAGTTCACCAGAGATTATTATGCCCAGGTCTTGTTCCCCATCTATCTTTTGAAGCTCTACAGATTCACACTAAACTGACTTTTCTTTCTTATTACCAATAGGTCAGTTTGAAGCTGCAGGCGTTCCATTTCAGTTGTACGTTTATTTCCCATCTTCGCATCATCTGCAAATTTCGATATCTTACAAATGTGGCCCATACCAGTATCATTGATATGTATGCAAAAGAGAATAGGGACCAAGACTAATTCCTATGGTACTCCAATTGTTACGTCTGACCATTCTGAGGGTTGGCCATTAATCATTAATCTTCGTTTACGAAGCCAACCAATTTCCCAACGACCGAGGTACAACCCCATCTGTACCGTGTGACTTGTAACCTTTAACGCGGAACTTTATCAAATGCTGTTTTGAAAATCTAAATTGATGACATCATCACCTGCTTTACTTTCAACATACATGGTGATAATGTTACGGTGTGTCGACAGTGACCCGCTCCCAGACCTCCTGTTTCACTGGCTGTGTCACTGTATCGACTGTGGCCGGCTCTCAGTCTGTCTCAGTGGTTGTGTCAGTGTGTCGACAGTGGCCAGTGTCAAGTCTGCTTTACACCCACCTAGATTTCCGCTCCTAAGGCATTAGTACATGTATAACAAGCACTCCCCAGTGTATATCATACATATGATATCTAGTTTAAAGTATGTTTAACTTGCACTCCCTCTGAATGATACGCACTTCCCTGGTGGGGACTTTACGCATAATACGCACTCCTAGAACAATTTTGTAGAGTGTTTAAGTATGACATGAGCCGCTGTAGAAACTGGCTTAAAACTGCCTACATTATCTCTCTTTAGCGTTGTCGGGCCAAGCCAACAACACAGTGGTTAACAAGGCGCTTGTTTGTTGACTCCAAGGAACACGTGAGGTGGTTGTGTCCACACTACCATAATAATTCTGTAAGAGTTTGTTTGTTTGTATGGCAAAGCTAACAACACGTCAGCCACAAACAAGGTAAATTTTCATGCTGGTTTTGATTATAGTACCTTATGTGTTTATTTAGAGCTTTTCATTTGTTGCATTTGGTAAAAAAAAAAAAAAAGAGGTGGGTTTGGGCCATGAGCGAAGGGCCGTGGTGAATGTTGGCTAAAGGCTGCATGTCGCCTCCCTCCCTACTCCCTCACTCTTCATGCCCGTATATCAAAAAGTGTTAGTGTTTTCTGTGAAGTGGTTGGTGCAGTGTTGTGTTGACTGTTGATGATACATTCTGTAGACCTGATAATAAACTGAACTGTAGAATCTACTACAACTTGCACACAGAAACGAACATTATCTGTTCAATGATATTTTTGAAGTTTTTAGACAAGACATTTATCGTGATCGTTTGAAGGATTAAGAGGTAGAAGATTATTTTTGCCGTGCATGTAGACCATTCTACACTGACAATGATGAGCTGTGCTACAACAGAACACAGCGGAATGATGATACAAGAAAGGCAAGTGCAATTCTTCGATTGTTTACTTGGCAGAAAAACTTTCCTGAGTCATTTGATATGCAAAATGCAACAACTTTTAATACTGTTTAGGTATATTATCAGACGTTCTTCGCTTGATAAATGAGAACAAATATATCTATAGTTCATCGGAACTGTTTCAGTGAGAGGCAGGCGTCCGTAATGGTAAAGCTGTACTTAATAAATCATCTAGGTCAGTGTTGTTTGTCTTTGGGCGTTCTCGTATATTCAGCGGTATACAAACATAGCCAGAAGTGAGAATGAACATGACATATATAGCAGTAAGCGGGGAGGTGTCTTGGGTGTAATTATAACTGGGGAAGTGCAAATTGTGCTAATGATAAAGACTGGGGAGTGTATCTTCTGGGGGAACGCATATTATATACTTACCTTAGGAAATAGGAAGGTTTCTGAGACCAGAAGACCATTGATTTATGCTCGAGGCCAGATATGTTCAGAGTATACCAGACCTCCTGACTCACGACAGCAGGTCATGATTGCGCTAATAGCGACTGCGAGCGTTTGCCCTGACCCCTCCCCCTTCAACACACACACACACACACGCTTAATGCAAACGTTATCTTTAAGCTTCCCCCATTACCTTCATCTTCAAATAATGAAACGCTTGTCCTGCATCTTCCCAGGAGGTGAGGACCGTGCGTTCTTGTATATGCGGAACAAGACGAGATCTTGTAAAGAGATAAAAAGAAGTTATGAGGAAGATGTAGTTGAGTCGGGCTATTTGCAGCCATTACACTGGAGAGAAAGAGAGAGAGAGAGAGAGAGAGAGAGAGAGAGAGAGAGATAGAGAGAGAGAGAGTTTCCATGCTTATCAAGAGAACTATGAAGGCATCGCGCCACATTTGTTTCGGAGTGCGCCACCAGTCCAGGCGGCCTCAAGGCCAGAGTCGCAGTGCAACTTTTCATCATTCCCGAGTCTCTACGAATTTATCTTGTCCTCGTTAGTCTGGTATAATTATAATGGCGGCGGCGAGAGCGCTTGACATTCCTACTGAATAATTCAAAAGTCAACAAGAGCGGGAATGACCAATTTGGTCATCGCTGAATTGTGTGTTGCGAGTCATTTGTGTAGTGATGTATGGGGGCGGTGGTCTGACGCAACCTAGACAGAATATCTATGTTATCTATCGGGTAGGAACAAATGCTGTAGATATAGTTATAAGACAGGACAGTAGCTGACTTTTAATAAGCTTTATAGACAGTCTCTTGACATTAACGAGACGTGAGCTGCGTCGGTAGTAAGACGTGTAGCGAGACGTGATCTTTATTTGTACCACAGACGACTTACTACGACGATCCTACAAGATTCTTAGAGAAGTCCCCACCCCCCCCCAAAAAAAAATCCAAATGCATTCCTACAGTATCGAAAAATGTTAAAACAAAACAATTCACACACACACACACACACACACACACACACACACTCTCTCTCTCTCTCTCTCTTTAAGCAAAAAGACAGTGGCACTATGTGTCAAATATTTGAGGTGATTTATGTCCCCGTCATCCAGAGATAAAATATGGGGTTCCTTTTGCGGCGGCGGCTGACACCTGAAGAGTTAAATGACTGTTGTAGCGCGCAGGGAGAGAGAGAGAGAGAGAGAGAGAGTAGGGAGGACTGTGCTCCCATGATTCATCAATCACTGAAACACGCCAACAATAACAGTGATCTGGGTGATGCGCCTTTTCTCAACACCCTTGAGCACGACCATACGACCCTCGGTCGTGGTGTCGTATTGAACGTGTTGATTTTAGTCCCCAGGCTGCTTTAGGGACGACTGACACGTGATGAAGTCAGTCTCCCTGACTGGTTCCTTTGCCTTGTGAAAACTTAGGGTCAGACATATGCCTCCCCCCTTCCCATCTCTCCCCCCTACCCTTCGCTGTTCCCCTAAGAGTGAACAACAGCAGATGTGTGGCAAGATTTTAATAGACTGTGTGGCAGATGTATAATTTGCTAATGTCTAACGTACAGGTCTACCGGCACTGGTAGTTAACTTTTGACAAAGACTGGCAAAGACGCGAGACTCATAGCGATAAAAAAGATTGTCTCACAATGCGCCTCTACCCTCACGTTAACATGTCCTTTATATTCAAGTCAAGATGCCCTTCTACCCTCATCTTAATGTCCTTTACCTTCATGTTAAGATGCCCTTCTACCCTCATGTTGATAAGAGGGTTTTATGATAAGCCTAACCATCATCAGAGTGGGAACCCGTGAGCAACTTGTGTGATAACTCACCAAGTTGCTCAGCAGCTTATTCGGCTTAAAAGTTATCCCATAAATTGTTCTTCAACCAACATAATAACAGTGTTCTCTCTCTCTGCCACTCTTTGGGACAGAAATTCGGCCATATTCCTTATGCAAAATTATATTTTTCGTTTACATTATCAAAAAATTAGATTTCTAAAGCGAAAATTACAAAGAAATGATAATATTATTAAAGAAAAAAAAATTGTATAGATACTGCATTCCTGCTGTGATTCATCTTCACAGATACGGGGTTCAGTTTGCAGGAAAACGTAAGAAAACGGGTCGAACCCACATTTTACTTGTACTTTTCTTTTCCTGACTTCATGGAAAACGGAGCTAAGCGTCCTGGTTTCAAAGGCCCCCC
>JAUUDW010174039.1:0-14687 GCA_032361385.1 Panulirus guttatus | reverse complement strand
GATGTGGAGAAGGAATGAGGTGGTGAACGCCCCAGCGGTCGGTGAAGCGTTTGAAGTCTTGGCTGGAGAATGGGGGACCTCCGTTGGTCCGTAAGCGGAGTGGGACACCAACCTTACGGAAGTAGACGCAGAACATTCTTGTAACTCTGGCTGCGGTCGTGTCACGTCCACAGGGAACAACTACAGGCCAGCCTGAAAGTTGATCAGCAATAACAAGGAATGACTTCCCTGCGACATGAAAGAAGCCAGCTGACACACTTTCGAAGGGCCGGGACGGGTTATCGTCACACATATAGGGTTCCTGTTGCTGGCTGGGGAGAAACTGTTGGCAGGCGTTGCAGGCTTCTACTGTACTCTTTATATCGACATCGATGCCTGGCCAAAATACTGTCTGTCTTGCATGACATCAAGTAGCTTCGATCCCTCGGTGGCTGTCATGGAGGCGAGCCAAGGTGCATATACGGAGGGCTGCAGGGATGACGATCTCAGGCCCGTACACCATGTAAAGGCTGTCCCACAGTTTCCAGTACGGGAGGGCAGAGGCATGGAGGTTGTAGCAGTTGGTGGGAAACCCGTTGGAGACGTAGTGGACGAGGTGACTATGGTGTCGATCCTGAGATGCAGCATTGCAGTCGAGGTGGCAGGGCTGGCGACGATGCACCTGATGTGGGCAGTCGGGGTGGTGCAGCCCTCCTCATTTTCAGGAGGTTTAGGGCGGCTGGTCAGGGGGCGAGACAGAGTGTCCAGTATGCCAAGCTGTTTCCTCGCATGCCAGACTGCTGTGAAGATGTAGGGGGCCACTTTGACCTTGAGGCGTTGTAGGCGTGGATTTTCAATGGCATCCAGGGTGTAGTGGTTGAGAATCGGTATCAGGGGGCGATGATCAGTCATCAGGGTGAAATGTTGAAGTCCCGACAGGTATAGGTGGCGCTTGGCCCTGGCCCAAGCGACTGCTAGCAGCCCCAGCTCTATGGTGGCGTATTGAGTTTCTGTGTCTGTGAGAAAACGAGAGCCAAACTGGACGAGATGTGTCTGACAGTGACCGTTCTCCTGGAGTAGGGCGTAGCCTAGTCCGTAGGCATGAGCCGTCTGTTTGCAGGATAACGGGCGAGGCTGGGTTGAAGGTTGCCAGGGCAGATGGTGAAGTCAGAGCTGCCTCGACCTTCTTGAATGCTTGTTCGTGGTCGGGGGTTCAGATGGAGGAGCCTTTTGGGCTCATGAGTGGGCGTAGGGACTCTACTGCTGAGATGTCTGGAGTGAAGTGGGCAAGTTGATTGACGAGACCCGTAAATGACCTGAGGTCCGTGACATAGGGAAGTCACGTGTAGCAGATACCTTGTCGGGGTCTGCTGCGATGCCATCGGGTGATAGGATGTAAGCACAGAAGTTAACCTGAGGGGCGGCTACGGTGAACTTTTCCTTTTTGAGGGTGATGCCGTATTGACGGCGCCTGATCAGCAGTTCGTGTATGCGTTGTAGGTGGGAAGGGAGCTCATTGTCGAACAGAAGGATGTCATCTACGACCTTCATACAGTTAGAGATACCTTGTAGGGGGCGCCTGGTTAGCATGTAGTGTATGAGTTGTAGGTGGGAAGGATGATCCTCGTCGAACAGAAGGATGTCATCTATGACCTTCACACAGTTGAAGATACCTTTTAGGGCCATATCTCCATGAAAACAGTAGGCATCACCTGTTGCCGAAAATCCCATCAGGCCACGACAGTGCTGAAATCTTCTGTACGGGGTTATGAACGTGGTCAGATGGCAGTCCTCGTCAGCTAGCTGCATCTGCCAGTAGCCATGTAGGACGTTTGCCGTGTGAAGTACTTCGCAGGAGGATAGATGCTGCGGACGGCGTTGTAGGGTTTGGCCGATGTGTTTGTAGGGCAGGCAAAACGTGATGAGATGTCACGGAAGGACAGGGAGACAGTGACAGGTGTGGGGAACTCGTCCTGAGTTGGCATCCATGAGACGGCAGCCAGTGTGTGACTTAATAGATGAGGGACCCGTATCAGAGGGACCCGTAGCAGAGTGATGAAGGGCAGGGTCCACTTAAGTGTGAAGATGAGGCCGGGGACCCGGCCTGAACCGACGTGAGCTGTGAGGATATGTGTGGATCCATCGTCCTAGCTTACCGTCTGTTTGATCCGCTCTGTTTAGATCTGCTAACTCAAATTACTGTTCCTCTCATTGAGTCATGTTGAGTTGGATATCTTCGGATAGCTTGGGAGTTGCAGATTGCCAGAGAAATGTCTAGATCGCTGTAGGTGAATGCAGAAATGCACCAGGAGTATTTGATATGAAATGATCTTGGTGATTGGAAGATGAGCAAGTGGAGGTGGCTGTATGCGTACGTGTGTTGCAGTGGTGGGCGGGGCTTAGTCAGCACTGGCCAGCCTGGCGGCTGGCCTTCAGGGACCGCTCTGGGGCGTTGAACAAGGAGTTTGTTGTTTGAAAGCGTGAGCAATACGGCTGCTGGTGTCTGCGAGGCTACATGCACAAAGCCTGAGGCACGCCAGATTTGGAGCGGGTTCACGGCACGCAACACCACGAAGCACTGTGACACTTGTCACGCACTGATACTTTAACACAGCACCGCACAAACACTGTAGCACTCCCGGAGACACTGTAATGCACTGGAGACACTGTAGGGAGTATCCTGGGTCACGAAGAAATCCAACGGAGCTGAGAGGTACACGCCATGTAGTGGCGGACTCCTGCTTGAATTCTGGAACGTTAAGCCTGGCTGATTCAAGTCTCTGTCAAGGGGGCAGCTACTTGTCACTGCACCATGGATGTCAAGGGAGTGGCCACTCACTGCACCATGGATGTCAAGGGAGCGGCCACTCACTGCACCATGGATGCCAAGGGAGCCGCTACACACAGCGCCATGGATGTGATGGAACCGAAGGTGATGAATTGAAACTGTAGATTCTTGACACTCATTTATTGACAGAATAGACAGAGAGGCTAGCGTGGTAGTGCCAGGCTGCACAGGGGCCAACCCTGCGCTCGCTACCTCTAAACCAGGACTACCACAACCCACGCCACACGCCCATGTGGCAGGAACGCGACGCGCATGGGTAGTAAATGGTTGTGTAAGCATGGTTATATTTGTAAAGTAATAAATGTACATGAATGCCTACATGAGTAGTGTACATACATCTATACAAGCATGGTGTACAATCTGCCTCTCTAAAGTCCAGAGGCTGTACTATGCCTGATACTTGATATCTATACAGAGATGAATGCAGATTTTTGTGGAGATGTGAAGTATCAGTCTAACAAAAATCCCTATGAGTATTGAATTAGGTATTCAGAGGCATTATTAAGATGGTTTTCATGAGTGTTTCTGTAGGGGGAGCAAAGCAGATGAGCATGCTGTAAAGAATGGAATGAATTTGGTAAGAGTGAACTTAATGCTAAACAAATCCATGTTACTTCCAAACCCTCAGGATTTTCAGGTCTTAGGCAGGATGGAATGACATAGACACTAAGTCCAAATCACATGCTTGAGTTGTGGTAGGTTACCTGCTGACATGAATAATTTTACTGTACCACATAACTTGCTTCAGCTCTGTTTTTACATTCACCTCATCATGTACAGAATATGGCACCTTTTCAGCCCTTTGATTTATTTGTATATTGATAAATATTCAGCCTTGAAAACTTTAGTGTATCTTCTTTGAGGTTCGGAAGCTTAGGTGGACTTGAGAAAAAGTTTTGTGACTGATCATGTGAACAATTTCATCTTCCAGCCATCCACCTCTTAAGTTTCAGTCAGGTATGAGGCTTTCATTCTAGGTTAAACAAATAAACCAAAATCTATATTTCTTTACTTTTAGAAATATTCAACTTTCCACTTCCCTGATTGGAAATTTCCCTATTTAACTGTCTCCTGTTAAGATTATTTTACTTTCTCAAAGTACATAACTATCATCTGTTACCACTAGCTCTCTTCCCATTCTCATGGGATGGGTCAAATATGTACAGCAGTTCAGTTCACTTGCATGTATCCTAAGCCTCTGTCCAGTGTGAAAAGTGCATATGGAATTTTGCAATAATGTCTATGTTTCTTCTCATCTCTTTTTGCACATTATGTACATTATGTTGACTCTTCAAGTGGATTAATGTGTCCCTCTGCACCTTAGCTTACTAGGACTGAACTGTCAGTCATGAAAGTACCCTCTGTGGATCAAAGCAAATATTCTCCTAACTTTTGGGATCATTCATTGCATCAGATTCTCTTGGTCTTCAGTCTTATTTTTCAGTTATGTTTTCAACCCTCACTGTAAATTGATGGAAGGCAGCTGAGAAGAGCCAGAATTTGATAATTAGAACTGTAATGATTGACTGTGGGTTGCGCATAATAGTAAACCCCCACTTTTTGTTAATAACCTTTTCTTCTTTCATACTCTTGTGTAAGAGTCCTACTCTTTGTGATCTGTTTGTGGCTTCATAGAGGCTTTAGTGTTAAACGATCCTAGGAACTAACAGAAAAATTTCTTCTTTTTCAGGAATCATTACATCTTTATGATAACCTGGAAGATATGATGGCTGCCATGAATGAATATTGTAATAGTTACCAAGGGTGCTTGTATCGACCAAGACAGGGAGAAGTTTGCCTTGCAAAGTTTAGTCGAGGTGTGAACTAATTACAGCTGCTCATTATATGACCAGATTTGCATAGTTTAATGTAATCAAATCTGAGGTGGAAAATTATGCTTAGTACCATTCCCTATACCTTTGTCACATTAATATTACATATTTCACGCAGATGGCAAGTGGTACAGAGCAGCATGTGTTAGTCCAGGACATGAGAATGCACTGGTAATCTTCATAGACTTTGCTAACACAGAAGTGGTGCTACACAGCAATATACGACAAATACCTCAGCAATTTCTTGAATTACCATGCTTGGCTCTTCACTGCATTCTTAGCGGTAGGTTAAAGGATATCAAGCCACCGCATATTGAGTATGGAAGACATTTAAATGCTCATTTCTTTATCTTTTTCTTCACTGATGTGAACATAATTACATGGCAGAAGTATCTCTTTGCATTTATGTGTTCTGTGATGCCACCTACACTAACAATTGTTCATGAAATACAGGTCTAGAAGAGAAAGGTAGGTAATCAGTTGTCGTTAAAGATAAACTTTTTCATTAAAAAATAGAGCCCCGTGAGGATCTTAAAAAGCGCCTGTTCATTGCAGGTTAAAACACCATTTTATCTTGAAAGGGAGATGTATCCATGAGGATTCATCCCCTTCAACCATCATGAAATATGCCAAATGAGGTTGGTAGATGCTTTCAGAAGACAGAACATCCATTCAGCAGCCTTCACAGTTCTTTGATGTCATGTTATGGAGGTGAGATGGCAGTAAGTGACCCTTCCCTCACCCACATTGAATTACACTTGTTCACTGGTGCTGTTTGGGTCTATTGACCATTGCATAATGTCACGTGGTGTCTTCACTTACGTTTCCAGCCTTCAGGGATATTGGAGGGTTATCATTGTTTTCTATTCATCAGGTTTCTTGTCATGAAATCTAAAGACAATATCAGACAGTATCAGTTGCCGTAATGTGGCATTGCTTTCATACTGCTGCAATGATCAGCCTCACCCTTTATTTTTGACTTTTGTATTTTTTTTCTGAATGCTTCAGTTTCTTTGATTTTGAAGTATTACATAAAACATAAGTTCAAATGAATGCAGTGGAAGTGTTCATAATATCATTCAAAGAAATATGTGAACTTTGAGTTTGGATGTACAGGCATATGCTGATTTACCATCACTGACCTAATCACTAAAAGACAAATTGAGAGCTGGCAATCCTTCCTCAACACATTGAGTTACAAGACTTACAGCAACCAACTCTGGCATACATTGAAACAAAGTCTCTCTTATCACGCCAGTCCCATCCCCACTCATGAAAAACTCCTGACTCATTCCATTGAAATCCTATCTCCCAGAGAACACAAACATACTCCTTAATCCTTACTCAAAAAGCAGCCACAAGCCAACTACACTTCACAGGAAAGTCATGAAAAACCTACACAAAATGGATCCAGAAACAGCTCCCACTGATACAAGCAATACTTTTAAAACTTTACAGAACTCTGATGCTATAGGCCTTGAAAACATTTTGAACTGTCACATAAAACACTTTGCAGTCCAAAAGCTTACAAATATTGTCAGCTTCCACAGGCTACACGACAAAATTCCTAACATCTGGAAACATGCTCACATAATACAATTATCTTCAGCTGCTACTGGCTGCATATCAAAATCCCTAACATTTGGAAACTTACTAACTTAGTACTAATCCTAAAACCCTCAAAACCACCCAACTCCCCCTCCTCCCATCTCCTTGTACCATTTCTATCTTCATTATCCAAACTCTGTGGAAAAATGATCCACAGCAGAATCAAACAAAGCATCCTGCTCTTGCTTAACTCACACACCATGGCTTCAGACCCAAACACTATCACTCTGTATTCTGAGCTCACACAACATATCCATGAAGGATTCAGCTAACCACACACCCTTTCCCCACACACTACCAGTGGCAATAGCATGAGAATGTGTTATGGGACAGTCCCACAGCACATCCTCACACAAAAAGTTCTGGACATCATCCGCAACAGTGACAAAAAGTGATTTCCCAGTTTCAAAGCTGGCCATTATGCCAGTAATGGTTTCACCCCAAAAACACTTAAACTCTATCATGGAGTTCCCCTGAGTCCATTTTTCTCTCTGACTGTAGTCAGTCTCTTACTACTTGACCTCCCATTACCTCAGGCAAACTTCAACATGAAGGTAGTTTTGTATGTAAAGAACACCACAATCCCATCACTACATCCTGACAACGCAGTAGTAACACCAGACTTGCAGTACGACATTACACAGTTGGAATAGTGGCTCCCCCGAACAGAATGTGTGAATCTCCACAGAAATCTTCCATCACTAACCCCATAAAGTTGTAAATCCAACTCACAACCTCCAGTCACCTTGAATGGACAGTCTCCCCAACTGAGCAAAACTCCAGCCATTTTAGGCATCACATCCTACACACATATGACATTCACTCCCACACAACACAAACTGAATGCCGTCAGAACACTAACTGGTACCAGATGTGGATCAGAAAAAGAATCCCTCGACATCCTGTTCAGATAATTCATCCACTTCGCTTTAAAGCTGTGTCTCTCTAGCCTGGTCTTCCACCCTCTCAAAAGCAATAATATAACAGAGCTACAAAGCACACAAAATGATATACTTAGAACAGTCACTGGTTGCCTAGCAACCACAAACGCTCAGTACATTCACCACGAAACAAAGATTCTCCCTGTGCAGTCTCACCGTAACATGCTCAGCACTAAGTTCTGTGCAACAACACTAGAGCCCTTGCATCCAGACCTCTTCAAAACTAACCACTAACCCCAAAGTAGAAATAAAAGACATACTCCTGCCTCACACTTCAGTAACCTCTACTCACAGACAGCCCCTCACCCCCATCAGGCATAGTACTGACAAAATACAAACCCATTAAAGTATCTCAGCAAGCGCTAAATACTTTACTTCTGACCTCTCACCTTAGTCTTGATATCCAACCGATCAGAAACAACACTCCTTAGACTGGCATGAGTCACACTCTCCCACTTATGCTCTGGACATCACCCATTACTACACATACACCTTTTCAACATATCTCAAGACCCTTCCTGTCCACGATGCGCTACCATAAAGAAGTTATTGATGACTTAATGCTCAGTTGCCATGCTTTCTCTGCGCAGAAATGCGCACACAACATCAAACACCTTATGATCCATAGTCCAGTCTGGCAGACATAGCCATCTTTTTAAGTGCTGTAGGGGCCTCATAAGGATAGATGGGACTCCTAGGGATAGAAATAAGTAAGTAAGAATATTGATTCATTTTGGAATAGGTAAGTTCCTGACAATTCAGCCAGGCAAAAAAAACTGCACATTTCGAAGTTTAGCCTTCAAGGCTAATTATAGTGTCATATATTTTAACTAGGTTAATTTTAGCCTTCTTGATCATAACACCACTATACTGGTAGTGCTAGCTAATCTCCAAGATTTTCTTGATTTGCGTACATTTAGAGGATTTGGCAGGCAAAGTCACTTAACCTTTAAATTTCTCCCATTGTAATCTGTTGATCCTGTAGGGGAGGGGTTCCACTGGCACATGGCAACATAATTTTTCTCACTTATGTTTAGATATCAAGCTTACCTATCATACCATTAGTATCCTGTAGAGGTCTCCGCTGTCACCAGGAAGTTGTAAGAAAAAGATTTTGCTATCAGTACCCATACGACCACCATGTGCAAGGCTGTCGACCTTCAGGTTGTGTGTACATAGTGACATTGTGGAAAATATGTATTGTACATAGTGACATTGTGGAAAATATGTAGATTGTTGGATGGTCTAATTGATGAGGATTCACAGTTGTGATATGTATCAGTTGTCGAGTGAAGTGGAGAAAAATATGATAGATGTGAAGAAGTAAGTGACTTCAAGTGTGATTCTAGCATGTTCATTTGTAACAATGATGCCTAATCTTTTCTCATGATATAATCCTGTGGAGATAGAGGACTTTGGTAATAGATGATTAATAAGGAGCCAGAATATTTTCAAAGGAAAAGCACCTTCAGTGTCCTCTCCACATGTACCAACCAATATGTCACACACATATTTTGAGTATAAACAGTGTAATATTTTTAGATACACTCATATTATTCATGTTAAGGAATGTGCCTCAGTATGAAACTGGGTGAAACCAAGGTTAAGAAAATATAACTTTCAGTATCCTACCCATACGTACCAGCCAGGTGCTGTCAAAATTGGGACACTCAAGACCCTTGAGGTAAGCAGTAGGTGTTGTACTACAGGGAGCAGAAACACCACCCCTGGAATGAAATTGGTGTTCAGATTATACCAATAGATAAAGATTTGAAGGTGAAGAGGAGATGCAGCATGGGACACTTGGGAAGCTAACTGTTAATGTTTACCAGAGTGGAGGTGGGACTGAAACTGAATTTTGCAGAATGGAATGAAGTGCTAGGTCTAGAAAATAATGAGTGAAGGCAAAGTTGGGGTTTTATTCCTGATTGCAATCAACAGGAACCATTCAGCCCTTCTCAACTGTTAGTTCCATTTCAGTTAAGCACTAAATACATCAGTTTGGTCTGCTACCGCTTTTGTGTAAACGCATGTAGGAAAATTTTTGGAATGAGAAAAAGATATTGTTTGAGTTTGATGTTACGAAATGACATGTTTATTCACTTTTTTGTATTGCAGGTATCTATATGGACCTGGGTTTTGATGGTCATATATTAGGCAGCGAATGACACCAAACTGTGTTGTAAGAGGTTGCTGCAATAGTTCTGAGTAACAACAGTTTATATTTCACCAGGACAGTTGACCAAGTGGGTCCCATTCCCCAGTTAGTGTTCCAGTGATTCTTTAGTGGAATCAAACCAAAGGTATCTGACTAGAAAGAGTCCTTGCATACCTAATAGAATTAGATTGCTTTCAGTATATGGAATTCTAGTTGCTGTTGGTGTATTGATCATCTCATAACGGTGTAATTTATAAGGAGGTTGAAGACTGATCCTGAGCCCTAAGGTCCTTATGTCTCAATTAGTGTACTGATGATACACAAAGGGAACAAAGGCAGAGGATGCCTTCACAAAGGGAGACCTTGTGATACCTCATTGGATTGTTCCTTTATGGAAACGCATCATAGCTTTGTCTTTAGTACACAGAACCATTAATGTTCCTGGTGTAATGTGTGACTTTTGATTAAGTCCAGATAATCTTTTAACATTTTGTCAGAAGGGAAGATGATAAGACACCTTGTGGCCCAAGGTTCCTAAACCCCTTGTTGTTCCGCACAAAAATGTGATTCTCGAACTGATTGGTTTCTAAGGTTTAGTTAATCTAGTAGCTCTAAGGTGTGCAAAACAATCGTGATGCAAAAGGCTACAGGGGATGTGTTAGTTCCCTTGTAAGGTTCCACAGACTTTCATATTGATTCATCCCTTACCAGTGAAGAGATAACTATCTTTAGGCTTTTGAGTTTTCAGATCTTCACCTCTGGGATTTTTCAAAAAGACATTTAGAGGAAAGTGTGGAGAAGCGGATTAGTTGTTTTTAACTTAAAAGATTTATTTTCGGTGCAGTACCAGTTAGTATGGCAACCTTTTCAGACCTTTCTATGAAATTTGTTTAAATCTCTTTAAACAGAATCAAGATGTTGAGTTTTGTGTAAGTTTTTTTTACATGACCAGAATGATGCAAATAACACTGTTGTCTTACATGAATGGCTAGCAGGAGCCTTTGGCTTTTGTACTTCATGCTGATATTTCCAGTCTTATGTGGAATAGATAATTGAGATGCATTTTTTTAGGCAACTAGTAATTTCCATTTTCTCGACCCAATTAAGAGCTGCTGAAATTCATGCATCTTTTATTGTCTGAAGTGTTGTGGTTAGTATTGGTGGTTCCAAATCATGGACTGGCAGTCAACTCACAGCCAGCACAGCTTTGTGTTCATCCTCCAGAGTTTTTTGATAGATGGGTACCTGCCACAGGCTGGGGTAATTATATATACAGTAATCCCTCAATTTAACAGACTAATAGGGGGGAGGGGGTATCTGTTATTGCTGAAAATCTGTTATATCGAATGTAACCATTTTTCGATACAATATACAATATACAGCAATACAATATACAATTAACATGATTTCTTTAACTCCTCTATCACTTGATCGCAGGGATTGGAAAGTTATTTAATAAATAAAGTCACAATTCTCTGTACACAACCTGGCCGCACGATAGTTTGAGGCAGAGTTAGGGAGCTTTCACACCAAAGTGACATGTAACATGTGGCATGCCGCTTGACCAAGAACCTTTAGAAACATATGAAACATTATGATACAGGAGTGGCGTGACACATTGCATGCATCTGATATTTTTTATTTTTTGAATTTTTTCAGTTATTAATTAATGTATTATTATTTGCCCGGTCCGTTATATCTGAAATCCATAGTGTTGGGGTCCATTAAATCGAGGGATTACTATACTGTATATGGGTTTAGATCTGAGATGGCCATAATTAGTTTATACAGTTACCTTTGTCAAGTCAGTAAAAAAAATCATGAAAATTCTGTTCTCTCTTTGGGATCAGGAAGAAGAGTGAGTGCAATTCATTTTCACTTTAGAGATAAGAGCCAACTGAAATATGATCAGTTTCATGTCTCGTCAAGACTCAAGGATTTTTTTCACAGAAAATTGTGTAGTCCATTGATTTGTTCTTTCAAGCTCCTTTAAATTCCTATCAGCAAGGAATTTCCAAGATCCTTTAAATTCCTATCTGCAGGTTCTATTATGAAGTTTGTTCTTTCATAACTAGGGATGCCTACTAGAGCTCATGGTTGAAGGATAGTGGGTTCTACTGTAACTTTAAGGAACAAAGCATTGATTTAGATTAGCAGAATTGGTCTCTGGCATTTGACAAATAAGTTTGTTTGATGATACGTCTGTTTGGATATAATTAACCTTCCTTAGTGACGTCTGTTTGGATATAATTAACCTTCCTTATGTGTGTTTGAGTATGTTGCTGTAAGAAGATAGTTGAGAATGATAGGCACCTATCATTAAGGGTGCATCCTTCCTTTGGATTTTAGGTCCATTCTTCATGTGGGTATGTTCTCAGTTGCTTAAAGGAGTCTGTGTGTTGGTGAGAAAAGTAGGTTTTGAAGGACAAAAACCTTTTCATTGCTTTTGTCTCAACTTTCTGAGCATCCTTTTTTTCACTTCCAGTCCTTCCTATCTTTCCCATTCAGAAAACTACTATGCTGGTCTTGACAGTAATAGGTATGAGGAACAGACATTACTGAGCAGTCAGTGAGTGAATGTTGTTTCCAATCTGAAGTCTGTGAATTAATGTATGAGAAGGGTTCTTAGTACATCATCACCTCTCTGTCATGACATTACAGGCCTACACAGGATGTTGTATGGTCAATGAGTTTTATAAACATAAATCTTCAGACCTGATAAGTCTTATGATGGTTGAAAGGATGAATCCTTATAGATGCACCTTGTTTTAGGGTTATAAAATGGAGTTTTAATTCCACCAAGCAAGCACTCTTTCAGATGCTCTGAGGGCTCTGTCTACAGTGAAGAAATTGTTTTTCATTCTTCAAAACCTACAATGTTATTAGGAGAGGAATTTGACATTAGTATGTTGAAAAGAAAGAATAACTATTGATATTGGTAAAGAAGTGGCCTTATGAAAATTGGTTGATAGAGTAAAAGCTGATATGCCAGAGTGATGTAGACATGTAGAAAGAAAGAATTTAAAAGGTTAACAGGTGTATCAGTGTGAAACATAAAGAGTAATCAGGGATTAAGTGGAAAGATAGATTAGGATTTTGGAGAGGAGCAGAATTATGGAAAATGGAAAATGTACTGTAAACACAGTGTTTATGTGTGATTCTGTACAGACAAACCATCTGTTTAACTGAAAGCAGCATCTTGAGTGTAGAAGCATTGATTCATTCTCATATAAAAGACAAGATGATTATTCATATGAGGAGGTCTTAGATATGGAAGGGAATTTTTACAGATATGAAATATATCACATCACTTAATTTAAGCTTTTTATGTTATTTATGTCACTGAAAGTAGTAGTTCGTAGGCAGCCACCAATTTGGAAGATGTATTAGCTGGCTATCAGGAAGGTTACTGATGGCTACGTAGTGAGCCGGCACTTCAGTGGTTATAAAGTTGCACTTCTTTGACCCAGCTTTTCTTTCTGCCTCTCCCACATGTGGACTGCTGGCATTCTATCCACAAACATTCACTATCCCCTTGTCACACACAGTTTTTTTTTACAACACTGAAACATACTATCTCCCCTTGTCGCATATAACACTTGACAATACTTAACTTACACAACTTATTCTTAACTGTAGATTTTACTGTGGTGAGTGCTGTGCACAAGCTTTGAATTTTGGCAAAAAGGATGGAGCAGTAGATAGATGTTGTAGGTAGGAACATTAGGCAGGAGCATTAGGTAGAAGTAGTTGGTAGGAACATTAGGCTTGAATATTAGGTAGTAGTAGTAGGTTAGAACATTAGGCACAAACATTAGGGAGACACAGTAGGTAGAAATAGTTGGCAGGAGCCTCTGAAAACAATGTAGTGGAGTTCACCAGTAATGGAGACTTTTGTGCTGTGGCCACCTCCTTGAGGGAGTTCCTGGAGGGAACAGGCATCATGGAAATAGATAGTTAGATAAATGTCAGTGATATCATATTCCATTAAAAGGTTTTCTTTCGTTGCAGGTATTTCTGTGAATGACATGAAAGAAGAGGCTTCAGTAAGAGTTCGTGAACTTTTGCCACCAAATTCACCTACAGTAGTGGATGTTTTAAAGCATAATGAAGATGGAACGTATACCATTGCAAAACCTACAGTTACTAATAGTCTGTTATCAGAAGGTCTTGTGAAACCAGAATAGTAGATACATTTTGAATATAATGCTGTTGAAAGAAATCAGACTTATAATTTCTAGATGCAAGGAAATACAGTGTTTGTTATTCAGTGTGTGATAAGTGGTTTCACTAAATACAGTTTTCAGTCGTATCTTTGGAGCTTTTCATGCATAGTAATCATAGTTACAATGATTAATGCATTTCAGTCAACAGTTACAGATTTTGAAGTCCTTTCATGTGTTTAATTTCTTTGATATATATTATTACAAATGATAATGTGAGTTGTATAATGATACTAAGTAGGTCTCAAATTATTTCCTCCATTCCCTTTTTAAGTGAATTATGGTCCAGCATATCTTTGTTATTTAAGTTAGTGGTTTTTGTAGTTGTAGTAATGTAAGCAAGTGATATTGCAGTATGCATTCTAAAACTCTACATTATTTATATGAGCTTACTGATTCTCAACCTGAAGACACTCTCTAAGAGCATGAGAGAGAGATTAGTTGCTTTGAAACATTTTTGCCTCCCAAATTATGGTGCATCTGTCAGAATATTACCCTCCTGGCCAACCATATTGTCTGTGAAACTGTTGCATACTTGTTTTTAGAGACCTAATAACCATACAGAAACCTGTCAGGGTCTTTGATGTTTTGAGGTGATGCCAACCAGCCACCTACTCACACTACCACTGTGCACTCTTGTTCTCTGGTGTGTCCCCTTCAGGACCTCCACATCTTGACATCAGAGATGTCAATATTTGTATCCTTTTCTTTTGTTTGTAAATCATAGCATGAACGTTAAATACTTTTTTCTGTGCTGTAATCCTTCGATTTAACGGACCCTGATATAATGGATTTCGGATTTAACGGACCAGGCAAATAATAATACATTAATTGGTGATAATTCAAACAAAAGATTAAAAAAAATCTCAAACACTGCACCATGCGCATTTCATATCACACTTGTTTTTGGTAGCATGGGTTATACTTGCTTTGGTGATGTAGTGGGGTGAGAGAAACACAAATTGGGTGGGAAAACATTACTGATTCTAAGGTTTTGACAGAGTCTTGATCACAGAATGAGTACAGAAGAACAGGACTCCAGCTTATAAATGCATTGTTGTCAGCCTTCATCCCTTTGAATACCTGGTGTGACTTCCC
>JAUUDW010174038.1:1889-22698 GCA_032361385.1 Panulirus guttatus | reverse complement strand
CATTTGATTCTAATTTCAGTCCGCGACATTAACCATTTGATTCTAATTTCAGTCCGCGACATTAACCATTTGATTCTAATTTCAGTCCGCGACATTAACCATTTGATTCTGATTTCAGTCCGCGGGTTCATCTTGAGCCACCTGCTGAACCTGCAGCACACCGACGCGCCCTACAAGCAATATCTCCGACGCCTCTTGGCAGGCACCCACCTGCCCAGGAACTTTACACTGGACCTCGCAAGATATTCTCGCAACCTGGACCTGTCTTACTTCAACCAGTCTATGGGTATTGGCGGCGAAATGGAGTCCAATATCATCTACACCCCTGGATCGTATCTCCCTCGCTCCGTCGACTTCAATCTAACTGCAGCCCTGCATGGAGAACCAGTCAGCTTGGGAGAGGTTGGTGCACGGCTTGAAGGCCTGGATTCAATCCTCAGGGAACTGTTTGGACCTGAAGGCTACTTCCAAAATTCCGACCGCAAGAAAATCTGGAGTGACGTGATCAAATATGTGCAACAGGTAGGGCCCAAGGTTATTGAACACGTCCAGAACGAAATCAGACAAAAGCGATCCATCAACTTCCGAGGCATTTTAGACTTCTTAGGCAAGAATTACGGCAGCGAGAGTCCAAAATCGTTCCAGACGGATGTCTTTGCTCGTTTCCTGGGTCAGGAAATGTTCTTTGCCACATTACCCTGGAACACCAACGACCTCAGTGCTGAGAAGATATCTGAAATCATCTCGTCATACTACGATCAACTTCAGCGCTACGTCCAGAGCTTGGAGCACGATGCTGTGCGGACCTTCCTGCTCTACCTCGACTACTCCATCCCCACCATCCACGGCATACCACTGAAACTTGAGCTGGAAGTGACAGCTGTCGGTGGCCTCGAGATGCGAATCCCCAGCGGAGAGAGTGGCAACCGTCATTTGAAGATCATTCCAGGTCTGTCTGTTGAGACAGTCGCCTTCATCGGGTACGGAAACTTCCTGAGCGCGACGGGAATCATGATGAACGCCACTGTGTCCACCAGCAGCGGCGTATCAATCGACATCAAGGCCCTGAGAGACAACGAAGTGGAATTTGAGTGGGAGTATCCACCCACCAAGGACCTTGTCAGCGTCAAGGGCCAGGCATACCTAATGAAGAAGGTGAGAGGAAGGCCGGAGGAGAGGATCACTCCAAGGTACATGAGGGACATCAGGACTCAGAGACACTCGTGTATCGACGGCCTTCAGAGAGCTCTGGGCCTCAAGCTCTGCCTGGACATGAACGTACCAGATGTCGTCCGCAGTAACTCCCTACCCCTGGGTGAAGCGTCTGTTGTCAACTTAAGCTTGGAGAAGGCTGAGCCTAACATTAGGGCTTTGGGCGTGAAAGCAGCCATTGAGAATGAAAGAGAAAGGAAAGTGTTTGCGGTCCATACGGAAGTAAAGGGATCCAACACGCCTAGGAAGAGTGGAATTCTTCTTTCCCTCCAACACGGAGAAGATTCCTCCAGTGCGTCGGCCAACGTCTATTCTCCTTTCGCCAGGAGCGAGATGAACGCCAGCATTGCTTATAAGGAACATAAGAGCTCCGAGACTTTCCTTGACCTCAGGGTGAACGACGCAAGAATATCCAAAGGGCTCAAGGTTGAGTTCAGTCCCACGTCAGGAGCAAACGAGAAGGGGTATTTCCTCAATGTGTACAGCAGCAACTCGAGAAGCTTCGATCCCGCTTCACCCATCATTGAGGGCAAGTTCGCCGAGAAACGCAGAGGTTCCGACCTGTCTGCAGAGGCTTATGTGAGGACGAAGAACGCTCTGAGAAATTACGTACCTTTGGATCTTGAGGGCAAGTAGAGTGCTTTAGTCATTTTTTACTTTTATGTGTAAAGCTTTTAATGACTTGAATCTACAAAGTGTATTCATTCATAATATATGAAATGTAAAGAGCTAATTCATTTGCTGACATTTCAGCTTAATTGCATTGACTTCTGAATCCAACGAACAGGACTGATGACCTCTTTATTTCTGAACAGTTGAGACGGACTTGCACTACACTCCATACCACACGTTCCCTGTTCCCAAAAATCTGCGGAAGTTGGATCTCTACGCTGGTGTTGGAGGCCGGAGAATGAGCATCGTCCATAAAGCAGACTCTGGCGAGATTCATCACCTAATGTCCTACAAAACGCCTCAAAGTGATGATCTGCTTCTTCTTGGATTCAAACATAGACGTGACCAAAACAGAGTCTCGAACACTGCTACAGGTGCGTGATCTGGCATAATTCGTTCACTAATTCACTGTTTCTGATATTCTATGAGAAATCAGTTGCACAGTCGCTGCCGAACAATGTTACGGTGATTTGATATTTCCTCTGAAACTGCAACACGTATAGAGAGAGAAACAGAGCAGCTATCTAATTAATATACAGACGAGGAGATATTATCATTTAACTTTGGTTCCACTCGTATTATTACCGTTCAATCTGTCTTTCTGTCTTACGTATCACTGATAACCTGACTGAGAACCCGAGGGTAGTCAGTGAGGACCTCCTGACTTGCTGATGTCAACTGGAGGAGTCTCAGACCTCGGCGGATCAGCATGTGACTCACAGCTCAGAGTATTTCACCCCTGAAGTATGACACCAAAAAACACTTTCGACTGTTCTGAGATTCCTCCATCAAGTCTCAATGCTATGTGGGATTATCTCTGGTATATCGTCTTTCAGTGAAAATCGGCGACTGGCAGTGGAAGGCCCACCATGGGGAGGATCCTCGACGTGAGAAGTGGGAGACATCCCAGACACTAGCTGTCTCTGGCCACAATGTCGTTGAACTGGAAGCTGCCCTCGATCATCAATTGCCTCAGTACTCTGCCGTGCTCCGGGTGAGTTGGGAAAGACCGTGAACCTGATGTGACGTTACAAATACCAATGCCAGAGGCCGCATTACGAGGAGACGTGTCCGTCTTCCCTTGCCATTGCACGAATCAGTGGAACGGTGACTTCAGTAATCCCCGTTCATTACTTTGCCCCATGATGCTAATAATTATGTTTTGATCCCTTTTTTTTTTATTTTTAGCACAATCTGTCGTTGACGGAGAAGATGAATGGTCTCATGTCTCTCACAGGTGGACTGGCCGAAGTATACGAACCCCGTCGAGTTTAAGGGGACTGTGGGAAAGGAGCGAAACAAGTACGTGGGGGAAGCAGGCCTGAAACACGGGGGACGAAATATCCTCCACGCCAATGGACAACTCCAAGCGGCCGTGAGGCCAGGATCACACAATATCCAGAGTGATATCAACTTGGCCTACCTCACCGGCAACCCTTACAAGTTATCGTCCTCCGTCAGCCTAGCCAACAACGAGCATACTGCGTCATTCGAAGTCCAGAATCAGGAACGGATCTTTGCCCTCAACTGGAACGTGAAACCCTCTGACTCCTACCTGCCCAATGTGGCTCTCAATCTCGTCGTCCCTCACCTGATAGAGAAAGAGCTTAACGTCTTGGCCGACAGGACCGTCCACGTCACCCTGAACAGTCTCCTGCTACCAAAGAGCTCGGAGCCTCGCAGGGTAAAGGGTTACACGGACATCGACCCGGAGAATCACGAGTGGAAGCTCAACTTGGCCTGGGATGCTGATCGTCCGGAGCGAAAGGTAACCATTGACGGCCACGTCAAACATGAACCGTGGGCCCCAGGAAATGCCTACTTACGGTAAGATCTTCAAAATCTATTCTTTTCCATATTCACTTCTCGCAAGTAACGTGATTACGAAAGGATATTCACGAGAAAATTTTTGTATCTTAAAGATGATCGTTTCTGTATCATGTGTCACTGGTGGTGATCACAGCGGAAGCAACCTTCAGTCTTTACTTTTATAAGTGAATGATTAACGTCTCTTCCAAATGCTAAAGTTCTTTATGAGTTTTAATATTTCCATACCCCCCTCCACAGCGGGACAATGAAGAATCCGGATGGAATCTACGAGGCAAACTTAGATGTCAGGGCATCGAATCTTTTAGTCGACGGCGGCGGTGAGAATGGATTCAAGTTCCTCTTCAAGAAACCGTCTCAGAAGACCTTGGCTCTGGAGATGAAGTCCAACATAGAGCATCAACCTCCCAATACCAGAGTGACCGTCAACACGGACTACAAGAACCTAGAGAACAAGACGTACAGGGTCCGTAGTACCACCGACTGGGAGAGGCTTGGCGATCCTCATAGCTTCAAGAATACCCATCACATTCGCTACACGTCACCCCAAGGGAAGGAGACATCAGTGCGCACGGAGGCGAAGCACGAGAACGTACCGGGGAGATGGGAAAAGATTTATAAGGTATACAGTGTTCCCGCAAAGCTATGTGAGGCTTTTATAAGTTTTGCTACAAGCAGGTACAATGTATTGTACAATTTGCTGGGGGTTTGGAAGGGGCAATACATATGTTGACTAGGATACTTTATGCGTAAGTGCATCGTTTAGTAAGCAGTCACTGTCAAGCTATCCAGCACAGCCTCTTTACAATGTATTTCAGGAATTTGAGAATAGCTTTAAATCTAAGGTGATCGTTTGTGCAAAAAATGAGTGAATTATGACGTAAAATTTTTCCTTTGTCTTACAGGCAACGGTAATATCTCCTGACATGGAAAAGCCTCTTCAGGCGCGCCTCTCGTCGATCGGGGAAGCAAACTCATACACAGTTGAGGCCAACACGGGCGAAGAGAATCCCGGCACTATGTTCAAAGGCTATGTCAAGGTTTACACACAGGGAGGAGTTAGCTCTCTTGCCTCGTCTGTAGACATGAAAGCCATTGATGCCTTCTTGCAAGATGTACACAAGCTGGCATCAACTGGACGCGATAATGTCCCCGTCATTCCGAGCAACCTGGGCGAGAGAGGCCAGTACTCCTTCCAGTACAAGAAGCCCACACCTTCCAGCTACTCCTTGCTGCTCCAGTACCCGTCCCGCGCCGTGAAGGCTGAGGCTGAGTACTCTCCCTCGCGGGTAAGTCTCGCGTTCTACCCCGACTTGAATTCGAACGAGGCCAAATACGAGGTCGGTCTTGGGTCCACTCACAGTTACTGGCGTCAGGAGTCAACATATAATGCCCACATTATCCACCCTAAACTGACCAAGGAGATGCGAGGCCAGGTTCAGTACGCGGTGAACGAAGGCAGCATGAATGGTAACTTTGAGCTGGATCTCTTCTCAGACGCAGCAGACAAGATAACGGGAGTGTTCCACTCAAGGAGGAACCCCAACAACTCCATCACGACTGAGGGAACCCTGAGAACAAGGGTAAGTAGCCTGACAGACGTTAATTGTGGTGAGGTTAACATATGTTTAGCACAAGGTCTAGTTTCCTTCCGAGATGTACTGATGCCATGTACTTGTTACAGATGCTGAAGGTGAGCCCGACCATCGTAATAGTGACTGACCTTAGGCCACATACATTCATCATGGACTTAGAGTTGAAGAAAACGCCATCTTCACCGACAATCCTCCAGGTGTACTCCAAGTACGACGAGAGGCAAGATCGAGAAACAGTGGTAGAGTTCAGTCTGACGACTCCGGAGAGAACCGTGGCGAAGATGGCTGCTATGCTTAGGCCAAAGGAAGATGAACAGTGCCGTGGCTGGATAGCGAACCTCTCTCTTCGCAATGACGTCTTGGGCACTTACGAAATTCTGTCAAGGCTGTGTGGTTCGGTCATCACCGATCTGCTCATCACGAAACAAGGAAGTCAGAAGCAATTCAAATTGGAGCTCGACCGCAGACAACCGACCAGTGTTAATGTCAGTCTACTCGAAGGGAGCCGCGAACTCGCCAAGGCGCGCGTTTATCTTGAGTCCCCGACCGTGCTCGTTTTTGAACTGATCCATGGACGTGAGGAAATGCAGAACATTAAGGTAAGGCAATGGACATACATGGCTGAGTACTTACACTATTGCAGTTTCTTTATCAGTATCAGCGGTTTATAGGTTTTGCCTATTTATGGATTAAATGCTTTCACAACTTTCGTTTTCTGTCGCTGAAACATCTCAAATTTCATAAAGAAATGCGTTGTTCAGTCTTCTCCTTTGGTGTTTCACGTTACAAGTATTTCCAGGAAGCTGCGATGGAAGAGTGGAGGGAAATAAAACGATCCACCTATGACTTCGTGCGCCGAATCTATTCCCAGCTGGAACAAGAAGTTCAGCTTCAAGGAAATATGTCCCCTACCTCCGAGCTGGTCAAGGCCAAGGAAGATTTTGTACGAGAACTCTCACAAATCCACCAGGAACTGATGCGCGATGTGACTGGCGGTCAGTATAGCAATGCGTACCCTGGAAGTCCTCCATGGAACTCCAACGCAGATCTTTACTCTCGATTAATGCCAGACCTGGAAAGCATCGGGCAGAACCTTCGCATACCCATATTCAACGGATTCGACTCTTCGGAAGGATATTTTAAGGGCCTTATTGATCTGATTTCTGAAGGTGAGAGTCATCGATGTGCAGCCTATCAAGATATGTTTCCCTGATATGGTTACGGAAGAAACTTTCTTCTGATACGTGTATCTATTTTGTGTATATATATATATATATATATAAATACTTTTAGATCCAACCGAATTAAAACAGTAGAATCTGCTCTTTACTCTTTCCAGGCTTAACGAGGATTGCACAGTGGATGAAGAGGATTGTCGGCTTGCCGGGCGGAATATGGGAAGTGCAGGAACGACTGAAACAATCGAGGGTCGTCACGTTGGCCGCGAACAAGATCGAGTCCCTGAAGGCCGCTTACCCTGAGGAGTTCGAGGCCATCGTCCAGTTCATGAGCAAAGTCTGGTCCACACTGGAGGAGGACCTGCAGATGATCAAGCAGGTGATAATGAGGATCCCCGTGGTTGAGGATATCATCAACTGGATCAGCGACCACTTCAGCATTGTAAGTGGCCATTGTTGTTATATGTCCATCACGGCAGCAAATGGTGAAGGTAAAGGGGGGGGGGGTGGGGAGTGGGGGTCCGTAACACATATTCATCTTCATTCACGACTCTTCATCGGTGACTGGATGCATTTGGGAGTGTTATATAAGAATATATTTGGTATAGAATCAGTGAAAAATAACTGATTCAATTCAGATACATTACTTGTGAGCAAACTTATTACCTCCTGATTACAACAGTCCATAGCAAAGGTAATCATGATTACATGTCGTCCCCTTATGTGTTCACTCCATGTGCCAGTTATCCTCTCGTTTCCCTGATTTTCAGAAACTGGTAAGTGTGTCGTCTCTTATGACTCTTTCATAAGGGGGTTAATCCTTCTTGATCTTCTCCTCTTTGGCTGGAACACAGCCTTCTCCCACTCCACAAAAATCATCAGCGTCTTGCTTCCATACGCCTCTCTCGCTACATCAACGTTCTTAGCTTTACAGTTAGTTGGCGACCGAGTCCTGCAGTATTGCTTTATCAACAGGGCATGTTTTAAGGAATTCTTATCACTGGGGGTAAAAGCTAAACGTTCCCCCCACATATCACCCTCCTCCCCCAATAAAAAAAAAAGCCAGACAGGGCCCGATTTGGTACTGTCCAATGGAGAAAATAGGGTTATCCCTTCATTACTGTGGCAGGCAGTAGGGCCCGCTGAGACAGATACCCTGTCTGTTAACCTCCAATTCTGCCCCTTTTCTTTTGACTAGAGTCTCTATTTCGGTTAGTACTCTGTGTGTGTGTGTCGGGAGAGGTTGGATGTGGGGGATGTGCAATGTTTTCCTATTTAAAAGACCAGACTGTGCCCTGTGGAAGATTAATTTCTCTCCTATAAGGTCACATGGGTTTCTGAGGATAAAGTACGAATGATTGTTGAAGCAATCAGTTATTTACAAAGTGCAGAGATGATGCCTTTTCTCTTATTTTACCTTCCCCAGGCGAACGATGGAAGCAGTTACCTCAGTAAACTGATGCAGCGCACCATATCTGCCCACTGGAAGAATGAAGGGGATCATTTTGTCCTCAGAATCCCTCTTCCCAAACCCGTCTATTCATTGAACCAGATCCTGCAGGAGGTGGCGCAGAACCCATCGGCTTGGCTTGAAAATCCGTCCTCCATTCCTTGGGCGCTGCTTCCCGCCCCAGTAAAGGACTTGGAGAGGGCGTACAATAGCTTGCTGTCTCGCCGTGTCACAGAACATCTGCCTCCGTACAGCGGCACAGCCATGGTCGGTAGCGACACAGAGATCCTCACCTTCGATGGCGCTCTGCTCCGTGTGCCCCGTTCACCGTGTGAGGTTCTCTTGTCTGCCCTCAACGCCGCCAGGCTCACCATGTCCCACCCACAGCCCTCGGCTCCACCTCGAGTCACCTTTATCATCGGCCGGACTAACGTCACCGTCGAGCCGAACTTTACCGTTATGATCAACGGACGACCCATGAGCGGCACACACACGACTATAGGTAACGTCACCGTTAACGTAACCCCTCAAGAAGTCACGATAATATCACCGTACATGACGGTCAGGGTCATGCGCAATCTGCATTTGATATCCGTCAAGGTGTCTGGCTGGACCTTCGGCCGCCTGGCGGGTCTCCTGGGCACCTACGATGGCGAAGTTGGGAATGACTGGTTGATGCCGTCTGGCAGGAAGGCCTCCAGCCTCCAGGAGCTGGTGAGGTCGTGGCAGGAGGACCCGCACTGCTATACCCCAGCAGTCTCTCCCGTCAACGCTGTCGCGATCCCAGAACAACGCACGGCTCAATGCCTCCGTCAGTTAGAACGTCCCTCTAGATGCTACGCAGCCGTTCCTCCCGAGTCCTTCATGAAGGTGTGCCACGAAGGCCGGGGTGCCTACGACGCCGCGCAAGCCCACGACTTCATGTGCTCCTAAGGCGTCGGGCCGGGACGGTACTAAACTGGTCGTATCCACTACCGGTGACCCACTTCGCTATCGAACTATGGAATCAGTCTATCTTAGTTGTAAGGATATGCATCCCCCAAAAATGTAAAAAAAAAATGAATAATAGAAAAAATGTGCATAATTATATGTATATGATTACAAAATTCTTCAAATGAAGTTATTAAAATTGCAGACAGACCTTTTTATATTTCATTACGACTCCCGCCTGAGATATCTGTCCAGTCCATCCGCACAGACTCTTTCTGTCATATTTCCAGATTCGAATGAATGTAGATATAATGACGAGTCATCATATACTTTAGTTTCCAGAGGAAAATTATACAGCAGACAGCGAAGAAACTGAGGCAGTAAAATGCTGATACATGGGGATTATCACTGGGCGTAAAACATTTACAAGAGAAACGTAAAAAACCTATGTGCGTAACAAGGCTATAACAAACCGGGGAAAATGTCAAATCTTTTGTATACAGAACGCCTTTTGTAAATACCTTCCGGTGACGCTTGCTTACCAATGGCGTCTTAAGAGACGGGAGAACACGACTGTAAGAGTCTCTCCCCATAACACAAATGATCAAGAAATGTGATCTCATGAACAAAAATGTGTATAAATTTCGAGGTTCAAATAATTGAGCGTCTTTACATTTCTAGACTAGTTCATTTGGTCAACTATTTCTGTTTATTATTGCATGAAATCTCTTAATTTCACAAAATCTTTCAACTAAACTAAATAAGATAAAGGAGAAACGCACACTTGATTGCTTTACAGTGACATATGTAGAAAAAGAATTGTCTTTTCCATTTTGAAGGCTCTAGCAATGGGGGAAAGTCCTCACTAAGGTCGGACTTGAAATGATACAAAAATTGACTTAGGGGCTCGAGGAAGTGGAAGTCTTGCCTTTATAAATAAAAGAGTAGCTGCTGGGAGCAACACAAGGAAGTAAAGAGTTCAAAAACACATAGTGATGTACGGAAAGACATCGACCTAATGGCTCATCCTCGGGTTGCCGGCAGACTCACAGTAACCATAAGACTCCGTGGCTTGTCGAGTATTGCGTAGCGTAGCTAATGGTGGAGGAAAGCAATCAATCAATCCTTGGGAGGAGACACAGAGGTCATATCTACAGTAGAGGGAAGCAGGTCAAGTTTGGACGGTAGACTGGTAGAGCTGATAAGTTGAACTGCTTACGACTTGATTCTAAGTTAAGTATATAGAGCCTGAACCTCTTCCTCCCCAGATGTTGGGGCATTACTTCACACAAGGACGACTGTCTTATGTTTCCTTGAAGAGAAGGATCTTCAGCCTGTACACAGGACTCTCAGTTTCTTGTTATATGTCTGTTGTGTGATCTCCAAGACAGAACAAATGTTACGGTGATACAAAGCCTATTTACTGTGCTGGTGGTGGAACTACAGACAGACCCATCACAGTAGAGAGGAAAGTTGTGTGAGATTTTCAAAGAAAGATGGACAGGCTGCTTTTCAGCGGCCTTAACCACATTTACGTTACCGTTGCTTCACTCGAAATCCTGTCCAGATCAGTGTTGATAATAGAGGTAGTGGTAACGAGAAGAGACGTTGACCGAACATGAGAATACGGAAAAGATTTGAAACAAGTAGAAGAATATAGCGTTGACTCGTCGGTGTATAAGTGCATGTAATTATTTGATGAAGAAAACAAATCGTTGATAAAAAAAAAAAAAGGAAGAGCGTAGAAGACATGACAGAATCGCCAGAACAACCACTTTTGATAACGGAAGAGGGAGAGGTTGACCTGTCCACCGGATAGGACGATAGACTACTACATAGAATTTCGCAAATTCTGTCAGAGAAGATAATCACCAAACAGCTATATGGTAAAGGTTACCACGGATGGATCTCATCTCATGAAAGCCATGAAGATGATCAGAGAGGAGCACATGAGAGTCATGATGCTTAAGAGAGCTGGAATTGAGGATAGACTAATAATCTGAAAATAATAGAGTTAGAGCAACGAGATGTTACGATGCCCACAGAATTCAGCTTGTGGCACTAAAGCAGGTTTCCTCGACTGAGGACGATAGCCCCACACTCCGTTTGCCGCGACAGAGGACGATAACACTGCTAGGGAGAAGGAGGGGCAGTAGTCTTCCTAAGGTAAATCAGGAAAAGAATTTTCTTTATTCCGTATGCAATGCTAACGTGTGCGGGGGACACGAGGAAGAGAAGGAGGAGGAGGAGGAGGAAATGGGCTGAGCTGGGAGGTTTGGTGAGAGGAACCAGTCGGGGGACGAGATTGTCTAGCTATAACAGCGCAAAGGATCAAGGGCAAAAAACAAATCCAATGTGCAGAGAGATTGGTCATAACGGTTTTGAATATGAATAGTAGTTAATTGTTTACTCCAAATCACCGAGAATTGAAAGATGTTCAACAGAAAACAGGTAACAGGACCGCGAATGTTGCTGAAATGTATAGAGAAATAGTCAAGTCTGTTGGAGCGGGAAGGCTTATGGGCGAAGCCGGTGCTGCTACTGACTGAACTTCCCTTCGCGTTGGCAGCAGAGACAGTCGGAACTACGGAGATTTGTCTCACCCTAGGATGCCGGGATTTCGGGAACTTATGCCCGTAGGATCTTCCCATGTTTTGTCATTAGCGGTTTATAATTAGAATAATAAGAAGAGAAAGAATGTAACGACAGTAAGTAGAAATAAGCAGGATGAGTGTATGGTGCCCATAGAGAGATATTAGGACTAGCCTGGCAGTTCTGACTTTGTTGAAACAGAAAGTAAGGTCAGCAATCCTAATATGGAGGGTTTAGAACGGTTTGGGGCACCAATCTGATACCCTTACGTTGGGAAGGTGGAAAAACCCTGGACGGTTTCTATTTTACAACCTCCTTTTTTACAAAGACGGTTTGACGGCAGACTACGAAAGCCGCATCTGTAGTTTTGGAGCTGAATAACGAGGAGTCTTACAGTGAAGATTCTAAAGGTATATACATCACAAATTCCGTGGTGATAAGTTGAACATTGATTAACGCAAAGCTACACGTTGGTTAAATTGCAGTATCATTGTCTTAACGTGTATTATGTATGTAATAGTGAGTATATATTTTCACGTTGGTTAGGTTACAGTAACATAGTTGCCACACATAACTATGGGAGAACTATGGTATTTGCTTGCTTATTTGTGCTCTTGTTCATGGATTGTCTCTGACAATCACCACATCAGGTGTAGGAATGCTCTAGTATCTGTCAGCACGAGCAGTGGTCGGCACAGGGTGGGTCAGTGGGGGTTAGTCTTGTTGACAGGGGAGAGGAGGTCCATGCCGGTGCTGGTATCTGGTAGTGTCATGGTGTTTTATACCAGGCGATCGCCCCTCCGACATTCGAGTCACTGGCTCACTACTTCTTTACCAGTCGGAGTAGGTGTCAGTATCGTGGCATTCGCACAAAGGCGACCTCAGCTCCCACATAAGGATCTCAAGAGACTCTCTCTCTGAGTTAGTGGAGAAATGGTTCACTGGTAAAGTTATCTAGTGTGTGTACATCTCCTTCACAAGTGAATTCACTGGAAGGAGACAATCCTGTGTGTTCGTTCAGGTCTGCAGTTGACCTCTGGCGACCCGAAAGCGCCAGTGACACGCTTCGAAGGTTGGACCAGGTGTTTGTGTGTGTATCTGTGTGTCTAACCTCTGTCATTACGTCTATAGCGTGTCAGATCTGGGGTTATTACAGCCACTAGTCTGAACCTCGTCGTCAAAGCCAGGTTCTGCGACATACAGGTGTTCTTCACTGGTGCATATCATTAAGTACATAATAATCAATGAATCCCAAAAAATTTGGTGCTTATCTAAAAGTGACACAATCAACATGCAACAACACAGATCCCTCTTGTATAGAACCAGTAAAGAAAAGTTTTCTTTCCTTTTTACGTAAGGAAAACACAATTTATAAAAAAAAGAGAGACGGGTATTTACGTGGAAAATTCTCTCAGTTTCATTTACTTTATACACGGTGTATTCTCGAGACGCAGTCCTGAGCGGTCCAACAATGTCGATAGCATATCGTGTGAGATATGCAACAGGTACCGTGTCAGCAATCGCCTTACGCTTATGTTGCATATTATGACACAAACACTACACTTATCAAGGTGCACGTGATTATTAGTCTGTGTATACGGACGGGAGAACCACCATGCTGGAAAAGCCTTTAATAAGGACAGCACTGGAGAACCAGGACATCATACTGTGTATTTGGGGGAAGAGGAGGTTCCAGTTCTCACTGATGATACTGGTGAGAATATATATATATATAACGTATCTGCACACCGGATTTCTGTTCTTGATATACGAACTAATGAGGATGACGGGGTTAGGACGATGAAGGAACACTGTCAAAAGGAGCTTTCGGGAGAAAGAGTTGTTGAGGAGAGAGGCTATCACAGGAGACACCTGGAGTGCAAAGAGATATGATGATACATAGAGAGGTCTAGGATCCCATACGTTATGGAGAGAATAGACGTAAAGATGCTATCTACAAGACAGAGGAAAAGATACGAAAAAATGGCTGGGAATATAGGGAAAGTTTCAAGGATGACGAGAAAAGAATGTAAAATGTGTTCTGTGGAGGAAAATGGTACATTTGAGTACGATGGTTAAGAACGAGACATATTGTCTAAGTTTGGATCATCATCAATAAAGCCGTCAGATTTTTGAAATCCTTGTGTGAGATTAGGGAACGTTATTGACTAATAACTACAAGTTACCACTTGTAGTATTGTAATGCAGACACCTCACTGAGGTTCTCTTATATCTTCAGAATAAACTTCTTGAAATGAAAGTAAAACTGCAGACAGCTGCTGTCAACAAATATTAATTACAGACATTCGTCAGCAGTTGGCTGCTTCTGGCAACCCATCCACTGCCGGTGATTATATATAAAAGGTGGATGACCGAAGCTGAGCGGCAGTAGTTTTGACGGTGTGGCTCCAACATGAAGACCTCCGCAGGTCTCCTCGTCCTCGTCTTGGTGGCAGGGACTCGAGCAAGTGAGTTACACTCCTTGCTTTAACACGACACCTCACATACACCACCACTGTCACTTCTACACCACGACACTCCTCAGTTCTCAATACACGCATCACTACTGTTCCTGGCACTCCTTTAATGACGGCAGCTTATATTCAATACATTGCACATGCTCTTTTCATAGTTTTTAAGTTCAGTAGGATGTGGTAAGACCAAGGAACTCGTATCTGCCAAATCTAGTGTAAGGCAGCCAACTATGATCAACTAAGTACGGCCTTAAAGATTTCGATAGATAGAATTAGGAACAAGGGTTGGATCCCAGTGTTGTGTGGTGTTCTGCCTCGTAAAGGAGTTGGAAGTAAATGGTCATCCAAGCCAATGGGTTTGAATTGACGTCTGAAAGAGATCTGTTCGGACGAAGACTGGAATGTTTTATTAAAGGGTGGGAGTCCACTTATGTAGGGCAGGCAGGTGTGTTGACTTTGACAGAGTCAGTGGAGAGGGTTGTAGGACGGGTCAGTCAGCCTTGAAACAGTCAGATGATAGTGGCGTGGGATCAGTTAAAAAGTATGATGCATCAAACCTTTTTTTGAAGGTAATAGATGTAGGAAAATCGAGAGAGGGTTTGGTGCCTATAGGGAATATGGCAGAATAGGTCAACTAGAATTAGCAGATGAAAGACATTATCAACGCTCAGTGGTATGAGAGTACATAAAGCGGCAGGCCCAGATAAGTTTTATCCGAGGACTTTGAATGAGGCGAAAAATGAGATAGTTAAACCACTGGCTGCTCTTTTCAAAAAGTCATTTGCTACGGTAAATGTTCCAGAGGAATGGAAATTGGCCAATGTAACGCTGATATTCAAAGAGGTAATGAACCACCACCCGGGAATCGTCGTCCAATTAACTTAACGTCAGTAGTTGGTTAACTGATGGCAGCCATCATTCCCATAACTCTGGCTTCAGTAGTAGTGCTACCCCTTCCTTAGGTTTGTTTCACTCAGAGCCAGAACATCCAGGTTCCTTTCTCCAAACATACTACCTATCACTCCTTTCTCCTGATCTTTGTTACATCCACACACATTCAGACACCCCAGCCTGAGCCTTCGGGGAGAAAGAGCACCCCTCGTTTGGCTACTACTTTTGTTCCATCTTTTAGAGATTGAAGTACAAGAAGTGGAGAGTTTCCAGTCCCCCGCTCCCGCCCCTCTTAGTCGCCTTCTATGACACGCAGGGAATATGGAGGCAGAACTCGTGCTTCCCTACCCCAGGATTTCCAAAGCCTCATCCTCAATCAGTCTCATTGGTGTTGAGGCTATAGTGTTTCCCAACGGGAAGACAATTTTGAAACTATTATTCATTTCCTCATTTATCATTACATCATCCTCTAAGATTCTTCCCCTTTGAGTCCCTCATCCTGATTAGCTGCTCTTCGTCTGACAACTGACTCCTGATGAATTTATGAAAAAATAAGTTTTAGATTTTCTTCCTCCTCTTCCACAATATTCTTCTCCAAATTTCTCTGTTCCTCTTTTCTTATCCTGCTAAACTCATTCTCTGCTCTCTTATACCTCTCAAATGCTGGCTTCCTGGATATCCGTCTATATCTTCGTCACTGCACATTTCGGAGCTCCTTGACTCTTTTTATCACTTCATGTACCATCCTGGTTCTTCCTTCGTTAATATCACACTGTATGTGTGTGTGAGAGTGTGTTTGTGATGTATTCATATCACTGAATGTTATTCACTATGTTCTCCATCATCAGACAGTCAGAGAGCAATACGAGCAATAACATTAAGTGATGTTGAGTAATAAAGACCTGAACACTAGTTAGTGATCAATGAACTAATCAGTCGGCTGTTAGAGAGGAAAGGAATTCCTCTGCTTCGTTTGTTGGTAAGATTGCTGATCAGTGTTCGGAATGGTTTCTATACATTTTTGTTTTTTTTCAAATTCAGAATCGTTCTAAGAAAAGTTTGTTTCTACTTGTCAGTATCATTATTATTATTTTTAAGTAAGAGACAGAGCAATGATCCGTGTGATGACTGTCAAGAGAAATGGAAGTTGTATGACTAATTTGGAGAGATCCATGGCAAGTCATGGTTAAGGTGTGGGACGCTTACCCACACAAACAGACCACTGACAAAACCATTTATGAGTAAAATGTTATGGCTCAACTTATCCTCCTTGATGGCGGATCTCCAGCCAGCTGTGTGGTAGTGTTGGCTCCTCCTGACACCCTCCTGCTGACACACGCCGCTCCATCACTCCCAGAAGGGTTGCCTCTTTATATGTGTCCTACGATGTGACCTCTCCTTCTTCACCAGGACCATGGATCAACGACGCTCCGCCACTCTGTTCCACGGAGTGCTCCGTCCCTGGCTCTCCCAAGCTCCTCTACGCCTCCAACTACACCTACTCCTACAGATACGAGGGAAGGTCGCTGGTAAGGGTGGCGGACGTTGGCAGCGGGGTCTCCCAGACAACGTGGTCTGCCCAAGTCGACCTGACTTGGCTGACTCCCTGTGACATGGCCATATCTATAGCGGGTTTCAAGATAGACGAGGCCCCAGGTAAGGAAATACCTTCCTTTTGCTTTAAGACGTCATTCCAGTGCTGAGGTTATCAAGTATTTATATTTACAAGTCTTTCGTTTACCACTGGGAAGTACAGTGCAAACTATACATTCTCTCTCTTACGTGGGAAAGGAAAGATTTAAGATGATTTTATTTGAAAAGTGTTAACAAGCCAGCGTATATGGACCATCTCTTTCTCTCTTTGATTATATGGTAATTTCACTATAAGTGTGATATAGTAATGACTTGACTTAAAAGACTTGAATCACTGCACAGACCAAATGCACACCACAACATCTCACGCACCACCACTGCCACTACTACACCACAACACTCCTTACTTTACCATTAGCTTAGAGTATACAGATTCTAAATAACTCTTTAGAGTGTTGACGACTTTATTCACTATGTCACATCACGTATCAGGTGGAAAGAGAAGAACTGAGTGAGCTGTGATATCGAATACTCACACGTCAACCATGAAAAGAAAAATGAATTTGAAAGAAATGAAAGTGAAACATGAATGAAAAAAAGTTAATTTTCTTTGGTTAGGATATAAGATTGCACCTACAGGTAACTCCTTTTCTGGAGGTAGTGTAAATTTTAGCGTTGATCGTAACTGTACGTAGTCTTAGCCTAACGTTGCTCCCAGATGTGCCGACTACCTGTAGCATCCCAAGTCAAACCTTGATTTTCTGTAGCGTCAACTGAACCACAGTGATAGTGTCACAAGATGTGCTAATCATTTGTGTTTTACATTCAGCCTCAGTTATGTAGCGTCCTCTACATTTTCTTTTCATCATCATTACACTAACTACCGACGCCCTTGTAAGATTCAAGCCGCAGTTATGTCATACATGCTAAGATGTCCTTTGTTACTCCTAGATGTACCGTAAAACTATTGATGTCCTCCCAGGTCCGCCACCGGCCGCCGCCACCTTCCTGGAGAGGTACCCGCTGGTGGTGGCGCTGACCGACGGCCGGGTCCATCACGTGTGTAGCCATCCCGACGACGACGTCTGGTCCGTCAACCTCAAGAAGGGCGTCGCCTCCGCCTTCCAGAACTCCCTGCCCTCCCTGTCCAGAGTCAACTCAGGACAAAATTTCAGTGAGGTGACGAACGCTTTTCTTAGCGAACATATTTTCCGTCTGTCGCTCACCTGTGTTGTGTTTGAAATACATTCTTGTGTTCGAAGATATAAAAATCTTCCGCAGTATCTACTATATCTCAGGCATAATTTTTTTTCCACGTTTTACGAAACATTTCACGACTCAAACCAACATTTATAGACATATTTGCACCTTTTCCATGTGTATTTTTATCAAGAAAATGTACAGAAGAATATGTAGCAACAGTCCGATGCTTATCAAGAGAGACGAACAAAGACTATGGTTGCTCTGCGATAGAGATTGTTCCTAGCAGACAATAGCATTTCTAGTATTACTGTAAATTACATGAGCTCTACCAGACGTGATATATATTCTCAATATCAACAGACGGATGTAGTCGGGGAGTGCTCCACACGCTACGTGGTCGAGGGTGAGGGAGACAGTGTTGTGGTGAGGAAGACTAAGGACCACCGCATGTGCCAGGAACGCTACCCCACCCCAGCTGAGACCCACGTCCCCTGGCTCAAGGGTCCTCTGCCAGTGGAGGAGTCGAGGTCCGTCTGTGAACAGGAGATCAAGAACGGGATCTACTGGTCCATCAAATGTGAGGATAGGAACGTCATCCGACCCAGCTATGGAGCCTACAAGTACGTCGTGGCCACACAGGAGTCCACAATACGACTCCTCTCTGGCTGCTGCGAGCAACCGCCAGCGGACCTTTCTGCCACCGTGCAAAGTGCAATGGTCCAGGGAAGTCTCCTGTACAGCTACGATACACTCAAGAAGGATCCGACCCTGATGGACGAGCTGGATCAAACCATGAAGGAGATATGTGAGAATACGCGAGAAGGCGTCGAACGCGGCACTGCCGCACTGGTGGCCAAAGCTTTGCGACTCTTGCGTCGCGTGCCTGGGGAGAATATCGAGAAGATTCTGGAGAAAATCCGCAAGAAACATTACTGCACGGAATACCGGAGACTCGAGAGCCTCTATCTAGACGCAGTCGCCTTCGTCCGGGAATCTGGCGCCGTCAGGGTCATGGTGAAGGCGCTGAAAGACAGACGCGCGACGGGAATTCGCGCAGCTTTCTACACCGCGGCTCTCTTCCTACTCCCTCGTCCGAACAGCTACGCCATGGAGGAGCTAAAGCCGCTCTTTGAGTCAAGGCGCTTAATGCCATTGCCCACCCTGGCTGCCGCCACCTTGGTGAACACTTACTGTCGCCATGTTCCCAGATGTCATCTTGACACGACCATCACGAACCTGGCTGAAGCCTTAAGCAACAAGCTGGGGAACCACTCTTCCCCAGGGTGTACTCATGCCCATCGGAGGACAACGCTGACGGCTCTTAAAGCGCTGGGTAACATGGGTGTAATGACCGATAGAATATACCATTCCGTCATGAGTTGCCTGGAAGCAGAAGATGTGAAGACCAATATCCGTGTAGCCGCAGCACAAGTCTTCAGACTCACAAGATGTAATGACACTGTAAGTGCTATGTATTGGCTATATGACATAAACACACACACACACAAAAAAAAAAAGATTGCACCAGGTATGTGGTGTGAGGTGGTTTGGTCGAGTAAGTAACAAAAAGGGAAGAGAGATGTAATAAGAAGAGTGTGGCTGAGAGAGCAAAAGAGGGTGCTTAAATGGTTATGACATATGGAGAGAATGAGCGGAGTGTGGTTGACAAAGATCATGCGTCAGAAGTGGAGGGAACAAGGTAAAGGTGAAGATGTTCATCTATTTTTCTTATGCTCTTCTGGCCTGATACTTAATTCGCAATGATTTGGGTGTTGATGGGATGTGCTTTAAAGTTACCTTGGGATAGGTAAGAATCATCAATACTTGCTATATCTGCAGATAACTTCGAAACTCGTCAACGTCGTCCTGGACTCCACAAAGAACACGGAAGTCCGAATTGCATCCTATCTTACGACAGTTCGATGTGTTCAGCAGGAAGACCTGGGAAGAATTATCTCGAAGATATCTAGGGAGGTCAACACGCAAGGTAAACCAGGAGAATGAAAACTTGCTGCATCGTAGGTTTTACATATTACTGCTATAGTATAATGAAGTTATCACTTACAGAGTATACTTCACATACTACAACAGTGTGACTACGTTCTGCATCCCTTTCAGTTCGCGGATTCATCCTCAGTCACTTGACGCACGTCCGGGAATCGAACGATCCTGGGAAGACAGCTTTCAAGCGCCTCTTTTCAACCTACAAGTTGCCATCGGATTATATGGAAGACTTCAGGAGGTTTTCTCGCAACATGGATCTCTCTTACTACGTCCCGTCTCTTGGTGCTGGTGCGGGCTTCGACACCAATATCATCTACGCCCCTGGTTCCTTCGTTCCTCGCTCCGTTGACTTCAACCTCACCACGATCTTAGAGGGAGTTGGCATGAACATAGGCGAGGTTGGTGCACGAATCGAGGGTCTTGATGCGATCATCGTGAATATATTTGGACCCAAAAGCCCCCTGCGAAATGGCACCGCAGGCGAGCTGTTCAATAACCTGGCCAACTTTTTTGAGGAGGGAGGCAAAGAAATCCTTGAACGACTGTACAATGCTTTCCAACAGAAGGACTCCACCGACCTCCCGCTCCTCTCCAGTTTCTTAGGCAAGCTCTTTAGTTATGGTAACGTCTCCGACACTGTCGAGGCTGATATGTTCATTCGGCATATGGGTCAAGAGTTGATATTCGCATCCTTTGAAGGCAGTACGATGACCAGCAGTGCTCATGATGGAGACGAAACCTTCCCAGGCCTCGATGACAGTTCCCGCGAATCAGACATCTTGAACATCGACTCTTTACGTACAGCTCAGCTGGATATTGACTACTCCTTCCCTACCATACACGGCACGCCCCTCAAGCTCGAGCTGAGAGGAACTGCCGTTGCTGGCCTGAAGTTCCAGGGAAACTTCAGCCTCGCTGAGCTTTTCTCCAGCTGGAGGAACAGCGGCGAGTCCTCCGTGAAGATCATCCCCAGTCTGTCAGTGGAAACAAAGGGCTTCGTTGGCTACGACAGCTTCCTCTACACCACGGGACTCAAGACGGACACCAATGTCTCCAGCATCAGCGACCTATCCGTAGTCATCAAAATCAAGAATCAAACTGACATCCAGATCTATCTGGACGTGCCACAGAAGACGGAACTCTTCGAGCTGGAGACAGAGACATACCTCATGAAAGGTGTGACCTGCG